>JANQDE010001455.1:4942-16328 GCA_037157785.1 Cephalotes varians
TAAGCCGAATACAAAAAAATTGTTCAGACAAAAGTTGTAGGGTTTGGAGGGGGACAAAAGACGGTGGACTTAAGTTTTTGATGAAGGTAAAACTGAAGGTCATATGAAGATCAACTTTGTTTTTTTAAATGGAATGTAGTATTTTTCATTGCATATTCTGAAAGAACATAAAATTCTGCATTAAAATTRTCTGACACGTTTTTCATGMAARTCCATAATTTTTKARRAAATTTAGCAATTAAAGAAAAAATGTTTGTTTTTCGTAAAGAGAATCATGCATTAATTTGTACATGTTCATGAACATTTCTCGTTCTTAGAGTAACCCGGAATCAACGGCGTGGACGTGACGAAAATCTGATTCCATATCATCGGGGTGCTTGATTACAGTGAGTCCCCTTGCCCCCTCACGTTTGGGGTGCTTGTTTAACGTGAGTCCCCTTGCCTCTCACTTCTATTACAATTATCATAATTATTATANTCGTTCCGTGAAAACAGCATTTTTTACGAAGCCCCACAAATAAAAATCTAGAGATGTCAAGTCTGGTGAATTATGAGGCCAGTTAACTGGACCTCCCCTTCCGATCCATCTCTCGTTATAATTTTCATTTTAAAAGTTACGTACTATTCGTGCACAGTGTGGTGCTGCACCATCTTGCTGAAGCTACATTCTTCGTCTTGTCATCAAATCAACATTTTATAACATTTCTGGCAACTGATCTCTTAGCAACTCCAAATAGCTGTCTCAATCAACATTTCTTTCAAAAAAATAGGGACCAATCAAGTAACCATTTATTATGCCACAYCAARCCATAAGGCTCCATCGRTTTTGATGGTCTACAGTTCTGTRCCAGTGAGGGTTGTGGTCTGACCAATAATGGCAATTGTGCCTATTAAGTTGBCYATCACTATAAATCTTTGCCTCATCAGAAAACATTACATATCTAAAAAATTCTGGATCTTTTTCTATCATTCTTAAATTCCATAAGCAGAATTCAATTCGCATTTGAATATGATTTGGCCTTAATTCATGAACTAATGAGATGTGGTATGGATAATATTTTAAACTTTTCAGAATTCTTAGAGCCATTGTTCTTGGTATGCCAATTTCTCGCTCAATCAGAGGGCTACTAACGTAAGAATCAATATGAACAGTTGCTAAGACAGTCACAGCACGAGCATCATTTTCATCGTAATTGTGATGTCTGCGTTGGCGAACAAGGCGTCCATTACGAGCTCTTTGAGTCAGTCTTTGTATGGTCCTATCATTAGGGTGTCTCCTGTTTGGAAATTCTTCAGCGTATCGCCTTGCCGCTAAACGATAATTATTATTACATTGTCCTAAAACCATTATTATGTCAATAATTTCATTAGGAGKATAGTCAGCCATTRTAMAAATTTAACTTTAAAATAAGACTGTTAAGTTTAAATTTCAATTTTAAATTTAATGAAATAAACAAAAATTGTTGATAAAAAAACTCAAGAAGTAGTAAACTATTACTTTATTTTAACTTAAAGAAAAATTCGCTCTTTCAAAATCTTATTGCAAAAACAARACGTAAAATAATCCGGCTAATCTAAAAACCGAACTAAATGTCTCCAACCTAAATGTACAGTATGTATACTTCTGAAAATAACAATAGCAAATGTCCAATACTAATAAAAACTTATAAATTTTTACCTCTTTTTAGTTTTACGTAAGAAATGCATATAGGATTCTAGTCAAATTTTATTAAAGTCTGAAAGTACTCCTAAACGTATGAAAATTCGTAAATTTGTTGTATTTCTTCGTATCAATAAAAATTTATGTAAACAAACTTTTAGAAAAAAGTTTTAATTACATTTTTATGTTGACGAAGTAGTAAATTAAAAAAATTTTTCTCATCAGATCATTTTTAATACGTTAAGCTGATATTTCGTGATTTTTTAAATTTTATTTCGWCGGGACTTACGAAAAATAAAACACTGTATATTATTTTTATAGAAAAAATACTGTTGAAAAAAAAACAGTTTTCCTAAATTTTCTGTAAAAATTTAGCTCTGAATTCATATTCAGCGATCCTGAAAACTCCTAAGAACAGTACGGCACTTTCAAAGACTTTTACACTTGTGTCTTTAAGCAAATGGAGGTAATTTTAAACATTTGCTATAATAATTATGGTAATTGTAATAGAAATGAGAGGCAAGGTTAACTCACGTTAAACAAGCATCCTAAACGTGAGAGGCAAGGGAACTCCCTGTAATCAAGCACCCCGAAAGTGAGAGACAAGGGGCATGAACATGTACAAATTAATGCATGATTCTCTTTACGAAAAACAAACATTTTTTCTTTAATTGCTAAATTTTCTCAAAAATTATGGATTTTCATGAAAAACGTGTCAGATAATTTTAATGCAGAATTTTATGTTCTTTCAGAATATGCAATGAAAAATACTACATTCCATTTAAAAAAACAAAGTTGATCTTCATATGACCTTCAGTTTTACCTTCATCAAAAACTCAAGTCCACCATCTTATGTCCCCCTCCGAACCCTACAACTTTTGTCTGAACAACTTTTTGGATTCGGCTTACCAACGGAGATATTCAGGTGCGTCGATTAAAATGGGCCACGGTGTATATACATACAAATTAATTAAATATTTAATTAATTAAATATTTTTAATGAATTAAATATTTAATTAATTAAATATTTTTAATTTGTAGTTCGAAGATGAGTCTGTTTCACTAAAAAAATAATTTTTAATTAAATAAAATGTTATTTCTCATTAATTGCTGTAACTTTTGAACAGTTCAACTACTAACGATCGGAAAATTATTATAAACAACTACAAACGACTCTAACAAGGGGTGGGCACGAATTGCCAAATACGAAATGAGCCATAGTTCATTCGAAAGGGAAGATCGAGGGTGTAAAAAGTGTAAGAGGATTTAAGTGTATGGATCTTAGTTTCCGAGAATTTTAGATGCAAAGTTAAGCGGCCAGCTGTACGTTAAGTAACATAGATAAGTTAGACTTAGCGTGAAGCGTCGTGACTGAGCGGCCTAAGGCGCGCGGTTTGTAACTTTTGGCGTCAAAAATTACAGAATGTTTATTTTATTATAAAAAAGTAAAAAAAAATTTAAATTACAAATTTGCGAACTATTTTACTCCTGCCTACCCCCACAATCAATGCAAAGATACATGCGATGATTATTACACATTGGACGATAGCACGATAAGCATTGTATTGTCGTTTTAGTATCTTTATGTCTGGGACACAGATCACAGCGCTTACGAGAAGGTAAATTTTGATCTTCAGATGCTTCTTGCCGCAATTCATCGATCCCAAGTATCATTGCTATACCAGCTTTCAAAGACTTGCGAAGTGAAACCATGCAATACCTTTCGTGAAGATAGGGCTTGACAAGAAACATTTTTAATCGAGAAAGGCACTCTTGGACAGATGTTACTTTATTTTCTCCTCTTCTTACTGACTGGCATTGAGCCAAAATGCGAGCATTAACGGCAGCTTGATCCAACATTCCCAAGAAAAAACGCATGGGCCAGCGATTTGTTCTTCTGCTCACCGTGTATATGAGTAACACAACTGATCAAACGTATCAGTTCCGCCTTTTGTTGAGTTGTAATGAAGTATTATTTCTGGTTTTCCATCGACAATCTTAGTGGACAAATATATGACGACACGAGTAAAACCACTTTATGTTTTTTTGGCGTAAAAGATAAGTAAATTACACACCAAAAAATTCGTAATCTCAGAAATATTTACTTACATTTTTTTTTCAAATTTTAGTACCCAAAAACACTTTTAAAAAATCGGAGCACACACACAAAAAATTAACACACCTGTCCCACGGGGTCACAGTGACCCCACAAATTTTAACGTCGACTTTGCGCGCTTGCCTACAGTAGACTAAGGCAACTAAAATTATACTCATCGTTTTAATTGACAGTTAGGACCTCCAACTGACAACAGATGACGTCACATAGACCATTTTTTAATTTTGGGCTGATTTACAAAAATTTAAAGATCGCTGGGGTCAATTTGACCCCGGAGGGACAGCTAAGGGTTAATATTTTATTCAAAAAAATAAGAACAATTAATTTAGTTGATGGATATAGTCGTTATAATGAAAAAAAGAAGTTGGCACTGCGAGGTTTCGAACTCGCAACGGACGCCAAAAGCGCGCGCCTTAGGCCACTCAGCCACGACGCTTCACGCTAAGTCTAACTTATCTATGTTACTTAACGTACAGCTGGCCGCACGCTAAACTTTGCATCCAAAATTCTCGGAAACTAAGGTCCATGCACTCAAATTTTCTTACACTCTTTACACTCTCGACTTCCCCTTTCGAATGAATTATAGCTCATTCAATTTCGTATTTCGCAATTCGTGCCCACCCCTTGTAAGAAACGTGCCGTAAGCGGATATGAGATATCTTGCAAATTGGCAAAGTTATGTTTTTCGTATATTGCAAAAATTTTATAACTTTTAAACGGTTCAACTACAAACGATCGGAAAATCATTACAAACAACTACAAACGTATCGCAAGCGGATTTGAGATATCTCGAAAATTAGCAAAGTTACGTTCTTCGTGTATTGCAAAGATATTATAACTTTTGAACGGTTCAAGTACAAACGATCGAAAAATCACTATAAATAGCTACAAATAACTCTAAGAAACATGCCGCAAGCGGATTTGAGATATCTCAAGAATTCGCAAAGTTATATTTTTCATGTATTGCAAAAATGTTATAACTTTTGAACAGATCAACTACAAACAATCGAAAAATCACTACAAACAACTACAAACAACTACAAACGATTCTAAGAAACGCGCCGCAAGCAGATTTGAGATATCTCAAAAGTTCGCAAAGTTACGTCTTTCGTATATTGCAAAAACATCATAACTTTTAAACGATTCAACTACAAACGATCGGAAAATCACTACAAACAACTAAATGATTCTGAATCAAGATGTATAAGCGATTTATCTCAAAACCGGGTGACGGTCATTTTAAAAATTTTTGTATCTTTTAATCTATGAAACTACAAACGAAGTTATTACAACTACAAACAACTACAAACGAAATACTGACATTTTCTTTATTAAAAACTTAATTTATTAAAAATCGGATGCCAAGTTCACAAAGGTTTCTTTAACGTACGGTTGAATCGTTCAACAATCGATGCCTTCATTATGGAATACGCCGAATAGTGATTGATATCATGTTTCTTCAAGAGTTTCTGCATGTTTGCATTGTAAAATTTTTTTCCTTTGTCGGTCTGTAAATTTTTCGGACATCTTCCATCGTCTTGAATTATTTTTGCAATCGCTATAGCAATGTCATTTCCGCTCTTGACCTTGAGTGGTACAATCCATGCATGCTTGCTCAGCATATCGATAATGGTGACAATGTAGTGGTAACCTCTATTGAATCGCGTGTAAGGACGCATATCGATCAAATCCGCTTGCCACAAGTCATCACATTCGTAAACTATGACGCGTCTTCGTGGAAAATTTCTTCTCGCCGGAGCGTGCAGTTTCTTCACGAGCCGACGCTCATCGGAACTTCTTTTCTCAGGCATCATGATATGTGACACAATATTATTTATTTATAATCGTCACTTGCTAAATCTTTTGAAGCTCATTTAGCATAATCAGCATGTTATTTTAGAGCGTTGCTTCTTTTTTCCATTTTGTCCTGTCGATCTTTCAAAATTTTCACGCTCTGTAGTACGTAACGTTTATTAGCGACATCATCATTATCTACTGGTAACGCTATACGTCTAATCTTGCGCGACTTTGCGTCAAAGTCAGCACCCATACAAAGAGCGTTATCGCCACGAAACTTTTGAGTATCCGCTCCATTGACAATACGGTTCCGCTCCGCTTCTTCCGAGTGATGTCCCGAACTTGGTGATCGACATTTCAATGTTTACTGAATGCGCCGTATCGCGCGGTTTAATTTATAACACCGGCTTCGCAAAGTTGCTCGAAAATCGACAAGATCTCATTGTTATGGGCATTATGGTCCACTTACCGCGAGGCCTCGAGTAATCGAAGATGATCTACAGTAGCTCATTAGGATTGTTCCAATGAACATAATCGATCTTGTTATCGTTTAATGTCACAGTGTGCGGTATGGCTGTTCCGATTCTTTTACCAGACCAGCAAGGGTGCGATTATACTCACCTGTGCCCTTTGTTACCCATTATTGGATTATGCGTGCTGTGACCGCGTCCTTCGTGTTTGTCGCCAATAGAATGCTTTTGTATTTGTGCTTGTCAGCATTCGTGTAGATAGTTTCGTCGGGAAACTTCGTAAAAATCAATTTGTAGAGACCTAATGTTCCCAGGTATTTTTTTCCATCTATGATATATCGTCATTCTTGTTCAAGTCGATACGTTTGTCATCGAACATCGTTCCATCGCTGCTAAAATAAACTCCGTAAATATTGTCCATATTTACCGCCTTTTTATCACTTAATAGCACTCTCAGATATTTTTGTCCCAATGAGCTATAGTGTGTCTGCAATTTTTCTTGTCCCTCGGACGTTTGTAACGAGTGTTGAATAGATGACACAAGTGGCTCGTCGGCGAAAATTTCGACTTCGACATTTTTTCGACGAAGGGAGCATGCAAATATTCGTACAATAGTTTACGCCGTTGTAAAATTTTGAACGCTTCACTCAAATTAGATGGCACAGTTTTCAATCGTTTCAACACTGATTTAATCAGAGTAGAAGTCGGAATTAGAGAATTGTCAAACGATGAGTTTGTTTTTGTTTGGGTTTTGATTCTTCTTCTCCCAAAAAGAACGTTTCATTCTCACCCGATTCCACATCAGATTTCTCGCCGACAGTGTTTTCGACAATCTGTTTCAAAGGTTCGACGATGGGCTTAAAGTGTCTTTCCAACGCAATGTCTTCCTCCATTTTACGAGCTTTTAAAGCGCAATATTTTTTACAAAACGAATCGCTCGTTATCGCAATCTGTTTTGCTATCCTCTCATGATCTTTAATCTCCTCGTCCATGTTGGTAATGTATGGATGTATCATCAATAACTGATCATGTTACGGTATCGCAAAGTCATTAAATCCTTTTCTATATCGCTCCTCGGTGAGTGCACTGTCCTTGTCAATCACTAGGAATCCGTACTTTTGTTGCCAACAATTGCGACATAATTCGCAGAAATCCATGTCGATGTTTACGTTGTACACATGTTTCAGGTTGATGCCATCTTGTTTGAAAAGAATCAAGAGATTTGCGTTGTCGCATATTAGATGCTTAGATATCTTTGCATATGTCTGACAGAGATAAAAGCAGTCGACATCCGCATGTCGACCCATTCAAAAATACTCTGTTATCGCGTCTTGCATGCCACGTCATAGATGGAATTCGGAAGCGCCTCGATACGATCACTGTTATTAGAGTATGTAAAATAACCAATTTCTTCTATCGGCGCAAGTAAATTCTTCAAGTATCGATACTTCGGTTGTTGAAACGATTTCGTGTATATGTCCACGTTCTCGAAGTGTACGCCGTGTAGACTTTCCAGCAAGCTTATCAACACTTGTCTTGCCGCAGTTTGACGGACTGCAAATGATATCGCTTATAGAAATCGGTAACATGTTTCCATGTTTGTGTATCTTCTTTTTAATCATTAATCTGTCATCGAAATTAGTCACTCTGATCGTCTGTGTCTGCCGCACAAATCGCATGTTTTCTCTCATCTACTGAAAATAATATAGAGCGATTCTATTTATAGAGATACACTGGACGAAGTTACTCAGTAATCAAAATGTTTCTCATGGTGTCAGATAACCGCGATGTACAGAGTTTAACGGTAGAACAATTAAAATACATACCGAAAATTGTTTTGTTACGAGAGTTTCGCAATTCCATAGATCAATTGTGGAACAGATTGTCCGAGCATATAAGAGGCAATTTGAAAATTCAACAATATTGTTGGTATCTAAAACAATATAATTTACCATATCATCAAACGCATACGACGATCCGACGCAATAGCTAAAGAATTGTAGCGAATGTCAAGCTTCTTGAATCGTGCGATAAGTGCTCTTCCTTTCGAACTGCATATTCCTATCAGGGTATCAGTTTTACGATCCGTAAACGCATTTAGAAAAGCGATTAGCCCGAGGCGACCGAGACATCAATAAATTGGACGCGGCGTGTCGCGAACATGACATAGCTTATTCGCGTAGCAACAATTTCGCTGAATGATACGTGGCTGACAATATACGTGCCACGAAAGCGCGGAAACGTTTTACCGCGAGAGATTCAACTCTCAGAGAGAGAGCTGCAGCAATTTTTGAGCATTTTGCTATGAAGGCCAAGACAAAAATCGGCATGGGTATGAAAACAAAGAAGAAGAAGAAAGTAAAGCGAATACTTCCGGTAGCGAAACGCGGTGATATCCTATTAATCCTACCGTTGTTGGGGATTTTCGGTTCATTGGCTGACGGAGCGGCGGGAGTCGCGAATGATAACGAAGCCGCGTAGCGTCAGCTGAAAGAGCTGAAACGTCATAATCGCGTTATGGAAAATCACGAACTTTATCTCGCACAAAAGCGGTCAAGGAATCTCGACGAAAAAAAAGTCTAAGAAACATTAAAATGCCAAAGGGTGTTACTACAAACGAACAATTACAACATCTGGCAAACCGCATGTCCATTCTTATATTTTAGAGGTATTTTCATGCGTACTACCTTACCAGGAGTACGTCGAAACGAAAGCGGTATCGTGAATCTGGATAATGCTGAGAGACCAGGTACTCATCGGCAAACGCAAAAAGGGGGAATCGCAATATATTTCGATAATTTTGGCAATCTTCGACCGTTGAAGAAATTAGTGCGGTATTTAAAAAATAATGTGACACAAATCGAATATAATCACATGCCTTATCAACGTTACGATCAAAGCAATTGCGGTCAACTATGCCTGCAATTTCTACGAATGGCTGACAATCAATTTAAAGGCTGACATTGTGTTGTTTAAACTCAGTATCAAACATGTCATTGACATTTACACTGACCGGCAAGAGTAGCATCCTCCCGGTAAGCTACTTTCCAGCCATAGATTTGAGCGATGGCGATTACGAGCTCGGTCTGACAGATTTTGAAACCTACTATACGATATCTAATGTAAATTCATCGAATAATAAATTTTACTTTGACAAAGATGACAAGGAAATTGTTATTCCCGAAAGATCGTACAAATTATATGATATAAACAAGTATCTGAAACGCGTAATTTCAAACGATATCACGAAGAAAAGACACTTCGCAAAGATGAAGACGATGAGAGCGAGTATCCGCTGATAATTCGCGCCAACAATAATACGATGAAGAGTGAGATCAAGTGCGCTTATCGGATAAATTTTATCAAACCCCATAACATTGGATCGCTGCTGGGATTCTCATCGAAACGTATATTGGAACCGCGACAATGGCACGAATCGGATGTACCAATAAATATTATCAACGTAAACATTATTCTCGTTGAGTGCAACGTGACCGCCGGTGCATATAGCATCTCCAAATGCGTACACTATACATGAATTTTCGCCAAACGTGCCACCAAGACCGTGCTATACGATATCAGAAACGCCTGCACAGATCATTTACCTTTCAATCATCGCACTGAGTATTGCTGACCTGACGATTCGCATTGTTGATCAAGACAATCGATTGCTCGATTTTCGCGGAGAGGAGATCACTGTTCAACTGCATGTACGGAGACGTCATGAGATGTTCGTATTGAACGAGCAAATAAAATTGGCAAAAGACGTAATATTTAACGCAGAGATGGTAATCAAAAATATCAATGAAAAAGACAATAAAACATCGAGGAAGAAACTCACTGCGACGAGCGTTTTTAAAGTTATTGGATTTTGTCGTACGAAATGTCTGAAATGGTAGATATCTTGAACATTGAAGGCGAGCCGGTTTTTGATGACCGCGTAATCAAGATTGAAACTCACACGTACAATCTGTACGCCAACATAACGTTTATATAGCGATGAGATAAAAATATTCATACAAAAGCAGGATTTATACATGTTACTATGCGAAAGTTTTCTGTACGTTGAAGGAAGATTGACGGCGAAGAGAATGAACGACGAGTCGCAGACAACACTTAGAAATAATTGCGTCGCATTCATGTTTGACGAAATTCGATACAAACTCAATGGTGGAGATTGATTACAATAAAAACGTTGGAATTACCAGTACTATCAAAAATTATGTACCGCTGACATATGACAAAACTCTAATTATGCAGAATGCGGGATGGGACATAAACCATATCAGAAGAATATTTCAACTTTAACGTACCGCTCAATATACTATTGGACTTTTGCGAGGACAAATGCGTGGTTGTTAACGCATTGATCTTGATACGAGCGCGCAGCGACAACAATTGCTTTATAGAGTCAGAAATTAATTTATTCAAAGTACAGTGGCGAATGCCTCATGTTATGTTAAATGAGGTCAATAAATTATTCTTGCTACGAGCTTTGGAAAGCGGGCAATATTTAAGTATGTGTTTCCGTTCATGGGATCTGTACTGAGTATCCCTTGTTGCAGAGCACGACCAAACATTCGTGGACCGTCAAGACTGCGACTCGGTTGGAGAAACCGCGATATATTATCTTTGCTTCGCAGACTGGTCGAAAGAATACCTTGTCTCGAGATGTCAATGTGTTTGACGATTGTAATTGACCAACGTAAAACTATATCTAAACTCTGAATTTTATCTGTACAGGGTGAGTCATCTGAATCTATCACCTCCAATAACTCGGGTGGCCAGGTATCGAAAAAAGTTTCATATAAAAGTTGTATGGTTTCGAGGGGGAACCAAAATGGCGTACCTTTCAACTTTTTGGTTTTGACCGGAAGTGGGTTACTTTACGTCTTATTTCCGAGATGATCTATATTAAAAAACAGAAACATGGTCTAAATGCATAAACGGATATCGCGTTACTAGATCCCATTTACAATGATCTTTGTTAGAGCTAGAGACTTTTGGTTTTAAACTCAATTTATTGTATCTAGGGTTTTTTTTTTATCTCTCGGTTGTTACCCTTATTATTACACGCGTTACACTTTAAGCATTCTTGTATCTCCACGTTTCCTTTTTGTATCGTTATAATTAATAAACTCTACCATCAGGTTATGGGCCCAGGGTGTCGCAAAGTGAAGTAGTTCGGATAAAACGGACAGAATACGTGCTTCGTGTATGAAGTATCGAAAATCCGATTCGAAAAGACTACTCGACAGAGAAACCTAACCAATACGGTCATTAAATTTGAACGAGATCGTCTCTCAAAATGGCAAGTTCGTCATCCACGAATTTACCCGTGAT
>JANQDE010001458.1:1951-15726 GCA_037157785.1 Cephalotes varians
ATATATCCCGGTGTTTTACTGTCCAATCCAAATACCCATCTTAAGTATCTTTCTTCTAGCCTTACCATTCCTTCTCTTTCTTTCCAGCCCCAAATTTCAACTCCATAACTCATAACTGTCCATACTAATCTATCGAATAATCATATTCTTCTATTCCAGTCTCTTCCGAATCTCCTCTTTCCAATTCCCCACACTTCCATGACCCCACACTTCCATCACCATGGCTGTCTTCTTCACCCTTTCCTTCACCTGAGCCTCCTGTCCTCCATTCCTTTGTAGCCTATACCCTAAATACGTAAATTCCTTAACTTCCTCAATTTTGCTCCCTTTCCATCTCCAATCTCTTTTTCCTATTCTCCCCCCCCCCTTTCCTGAATCTCATTATCTTGGTTTTATTTACATTTAGCTCCAGTCTTTTCTTTTCCATGTACCCCTCCAGTCTTGCTATCATACTCCTCATTCCTTCCTCTTCTGCAAGTAGCACTATGTCGTCCGCGTACGCCAACGTATATACTCTTCCTTCCCCAATCCTAATTCCTCCCCATTTGACCTTCTTCATCTCCTCTTCCAAATCCGCAATCATTATACTAAATAGTGTTGGGCTCATTGGACATCCTTGTCTTAACCCTCTTGCTGTCCAGAAGCTTTCTCCTAACTCCCCTCCAACCTTCACCCTACTCTTTGTCTCTCTCATTACCTCTCTGACCCTTTCTATTAATCCCTCTCTTATTCCTCTTTCTCTCATTGCTTTGTACATTATGCCTCTGTCCACTGAGTCGAACGCCGCTTTCAGGTCTACGAATAGCGTTACCGCTTTTTTCCTTTTCCCCAGTTGTTTGTTTATCAGGTAGTTTATCACGTATATGTTGTCCATCGTTCCCATTCCCTTCCTAAACCCTGTCTGGTTTTGCGGGATCACCTTCTTCTCTTCACATTCTATTCTTAATCTTTCCGCTAGCACCATTGCATAAATCTTGTACATTGTCGACATCAGTGTGACTCCCCTGTAATCCTCTGCCTTCTTTCCTTCTCYTTTTTTCACTATWGGGATTATCACACYTTCTTTCCACTYTTCCGGCCACCYTTCCCCCTTCCAAATTCTGTTGCAGAAATCTCCTGTCCATTCCTTTAATTCCTCTCCCCCGAATTTCCACACTTCTCCCGGCACCCCATCTACTCCTGCCGCTTTGCCCTCCCTTAATTTCCTTATTGCCATCTTAATTTCTTCCCTACTTATTTCCTTTTCCTCCTCTTCTTTTCTTATTCCCTCTCCCTCTCTCACTCTATGTTCCACCCCTCCTAATAATCTCATAAAGTGTTCCTTCCATTCTCTCATTTCTATCCTATCATCCACTGTTTTCCTTTTCCTTCTGCCCTTATTCACAATTTTCCAGACCTCCCCCTCTGTTTTTGCCTGTTCCGTTTCCTTCATTCATCTTCCTGCCTCCTCTTTTTTCTTCTTTTCACAACATTCTCTATATTCTTTTTTCCTTTCTCTATACCTTTCTTTTTCTCCGTTCAACCTTCTCCATTTTCTTAATTCTTTCCTTACCTCCTTTTTCCTCTCTCTGCATTCGTCATCCCATCATCCTCTTCCTCTCCTTTTATCTCTCTGTCTCTCGCCCACTACCTTTACTGCTTCCTTTACCTTCTTTTCTATTTCTCTCCACTCCTCATCTATTTCTTTTCCCTCCCTCCTTTCTAACCTTAGACTTTTTCTAAACCTCTCTCGTCCTTCACTATCCCATACTWCCTTTCTAATTTCTTGCTCTTTGTCCTTTTCCCTTCTTCTTTGTGTTTCCCCTTCTATCCATATTTCCAGCGGGTGATGGTCCGAGTCGACTTTATCCTCTATCTTCATTTTTCTTATTCTTCCTCTCGTTTCTTCATCACTTATTACATAATCTATCAATGTGTTCCCTTTACCCCCTGTAAATGTATATTCTCCTTCTTCGTCTCCTATTATGTTGCCATTCCATATACTCCAATCCCACTCTTCAATCTTTTCGACTAATTTCTTCCCTTCTCTATTCATCTTTCCGTCTTTTGACTTCCTACTTTTCCTTTCTCCTGACTTGTAGTTTCCTTCCCTTTCTCTTGCTCCTCCCTCTCTTCCCGTCCTTGCATTAAAGTCCCCTCCAATTATAACTTTCTCTCCCTCCTTTTTCTCTTCCATCCATTTTTCTATACTCTTCAGGCATTCATCTATGTTCTCTCTCACATATATCCCTATTATCCTCCATTTTTCTTTCCCCACCCTCACTTCCCCCTCAATTATTCCCTCTTTCTCTATCTTCCTTTCCTCCTTCCCCTCCGTAATCTCTCTTCCTATCCCCATTATCATCGCTCTTCCCTTTTTATTTTTCCTTGTCGCCCATTGTGTGTTCCAGACATATCCTCTTGGCAGTAAATTTTTTATCTTATCCCATTTTTTCTCCTCCAACCATGTTTCAGACAGTATTATTACGTCCCAATTTTCTAGCCCTTTCCAGAAATCCTTGTCCTTATTCCATAATCCAGCTATGTTCCAGAACATCACCTTCCATCCTTCCTCCCTCTTCCCCATTCCCTCCTTCTCCTTTACATCTGACTCCTTCCCACAAGCCCTCATTTTCCTTCCCTCAATCTTCCCTCTACACCTCCTACATCTCCTCCTTCACTCATCAATGTCTCCTTCTCCTCATCCCATCTCCACCATTGACCTTCTATTTTTATCTTCCCTCCCTTAACCCATACTCTCTTTCCTTCCGCCATCTCTCTTCTCGCTATCTCTCCTACTTTCCATCTTATTCTCCTCTCCCTCCATGTTAAATCTTCTGCAATCCTCTCTTTCCTTCCCTTCAGGTTTTTCTTTTTTGCCATCACTTCCCATTTTTGATCTTCACTTTCTAACTTCACTAACATCATCTCCCCTCTTCCTTTTTCTGTTATCTCTCCAATTCTCCTAACCTCCTTTATTTCTACTTTAGCACCTATTACTTCTAGTATCTCCTCCACCGCTTCCCTTCTCCTCCCTTCTTTTGCTTCCATTCCCTTTATTATTATATTCCTTCTCCTTTTCTCTCTTTCCTTACTTTCCATGCTTTTCTCTATCCACTTTATCTTCTCCATCATATTCTTTCCTTCTCCCTCTCCCCATCTCTGTCTCTCCCCCTCTTCCTGTCTTTCATTTTGTTCTAGTATTTCCAATCTCTTCTTTATATCCCTCATATCCCCTCTCATTTCCTCCCTCTCCCTCTGCCACTCCTTTCTCTGTGTTTTAAACTCCTCTCTCATTTCCTCTATTATCTCTTTCCATTTGTTCTCCTGCTTTCTAAATTCTTCCTTTACAACCTCCATCCAACTTACTATTCTATCTACCTTTCCCCCCATTTCTTTCATCCATTTCTCTAAATCCTCCCCCTCTCTTTCCCTCCTCCTATCCGGCGATCTTTCTATTATGTTGCTTTTCTTGAAAATTACCTCCTCTTTTTCCCCGCTTTTGTCCAATTCCCCCCTTTTCCTCTTCAGCATCTCTTCTATACAACCTATGCTGTCCCTTCTCTCCTTCCCACCTTTACCCTCAAATAATTTCTCGACCTTACTTTTTTCCTTCCTATCCATTTTGTCCGATTTTCTTCCCAGCTTCCCCTCTCTCCAATCCGAAACTCCCTATCTCCGCGTTATGCGCTCGGCGCGCCCTCCCCTCTCCCGACTCACTCTCCGACGCTCTACTCTATATTACTAACTTTTCTATGACTTTCCCAACTGTCACTCTACTCTCTTTTCCCTCCGTCTTGCACTCGCCCTTCTTCCCTTGGCCCTTATAGTCCGCCACACCATGGACGTATAAATATCTGGACGGAGCCTTCAGGCGCGGGGGGTGAAGACTTTAGGGGAGGGAGGGGTCGCCATATTGTCTGGCGACATTAGTAGTGCTTTCTCGTGATAAAAGAAGAAACTAACTGTATTTCTGAATAAAATACGTAGGTAAAGTTTGAAACGTAACATAATGTTACAATATTATTTATAATTCCATTGCATGAGAACAAAAGTTTATATAACAAAGTTAATTTAACAGTTGTGATGTACAATTAAATAAAAGTTCTTGTTAATATTAAAAAGAAAAATGTATTATAYATRTAATTATATACATAAACATGTATAATGTATAATAACTATTATGTATAAAAATGTAATAATGTAAAAAGGTAATAATTATATATAATAATGTAATATCTATTTTCAACAGGAATGTAATGAATTTATAATCAATGAAATAAAAGTTATTTTAATAATATTGATGGCACATGATTAAAAACTTTATAGTTAAAAATGTTGTCAGTACGTTCTAAAAACTTTGAATGTAAGAGTTTTTCATATAAGTAACAAAACTATTAATGCATTAATGGATTAGATGTAAATATATTAAACAATTGACATAAAAATAGGTGTGTAGAATAAATGCATTTGTTTATCATGAAAAGAATTAGTGTTATTAGAATAGGAGAAACAAAGTTTGACTAGAAGTTTTATTATACAAAAAATTATACAAAAAAAAATATTGTATTGTGCAAAATAACATTACAATATGTTTTACAACTAATATGTATTACAACTAACATGTATTACAATTACTAATGATATTATTAATTTAAATTAAGAGTCAATACTGATTTTAAACGAAAGAAATATAGACTATCGGAACAAGCGCTTTATATTTCTTCATTCGGTTATTGTCCCTGAAATAACGTTAATTTATTTCGAAAGTGTCTTTCACTTTGTACATCTCCCATAGCTTGTTTGCAAATGTGATACAATCTAATTTGTATATATTTACAAGCAATTGCTTTAGTTAAGTGAATAACATGATTTTCCAAAGGATTTTGATCGTGTGAATGCTGTTTTAAATTTAAAAACAAAATATTTGATTCAGTAAATTTTGCAAGAACGCAATTTACAAGATAAGTTTCGGTGAATTTTTTTCTCATTAATTGTCCTCCACTTTCTGCCAAAGCAAGGCGAACAACACTTTCTGCTGTATGACAAATTTTCGTCACACTAGACACGATGGATATTGCAATTGACCGCGACTTTTTATTTGAATAACAATATAATTTTCATTAATTTTTTCAGAAGTCAATGCATGAACGCATTTAGCGCAATGCAATACTTTTTTTAGGTATCTTACTACAAACCCAGCAATATAAATATAATGATAATTCTTGAAGAAAATTCGGTGATTCTACGAATGTCTGGAAAGTACCCGTGATCATTAATAATATCTGCAGTCACATTCCAGTGTAATTGCAGATCATCATGAAATGATCTCAATGGAACAGAATTATTTATTATTTGTTCACTAGTTTGTGAAGAGGTTACATGCAAAACTGCTATATTTTCAAGAGGTATAAAATTACCACTGCCTGAATCTTTAATTTCTGAATGAATTAGCAATTGCTTAATAGCTGCTTTGAACTGGCGAGCAGTAGGATTATTATTACAACCTCCTTTAGCTCTAATGCAGCCAAAAAATAATTCTATATGATCTTGGCTTATTTTGTATGTTGGAATATATTTCAGAAGCTGATTCTCACAAACTGAGTTATATAATCCTTTTAAACTGTCTATGCATATCAAAAATCCTACAAGTCCAGTTTTTCTTACAGAATCAACAATTCGCATTCCATCTTGAAGTTGCAGATTCAAAATGTAAGTTTTACATTTTTCCAATTTTTCCATTATTTTGATATAATTCAAAGATTGTTTAAAATTAAATTGATTCATATGTTTAGAATTAAAAATATCAAATAAATCGTTAAATACAGATATAAATTCTATTGTTGCTGAGCAATCTTGAAACTGTTGAAGATGTAAGTGTTCTTTACATATTGTAAGTGCTTCAGCCACAGATGTACTAAATAACTGAATAGCCAAACGAACTTTCATTTTTTGTTTTTGATATTGAATATGTGCTAACCGTAGCTTATTACTTAAATGCAAACCTTCTTGTTGTTGTAGATTATGTAGATCTATAATGTACTGCCATTTAATAAGGCGATTTGATCCATCAGCAATGATTTTCAGATCTCCAAACAAGTTACGCACTAGTTTTATCATATGACTTGGATCAGGAAAAATAAATATTTTATCATTCGTAATCGGATGAGGAAACCAAGTCTGTAATGAATATGGTGATACATTACATTGTAATTGTTTTACTGTAGATAAATTAGTAGCAGCACCATCAAAGGTTAAAGCAATAACTCTCACACCAGTGCCATGCAGCAAGCATATGCACTGAGTTATCAAACTACTTTTCTGATCTGCCGTTATTCCATTAATGAAAAAATAGCCCACAGGTACTTTCCATGCAGCATTCATACATACGAAGAGAAAAACTAAAGCATCTTTAGCAATGCTAGTACTATCGTCTATAATGTCATTCCCAAAATCAACATAACCACTATATCTTGCACCATCATATTCAATATGTTGTCTAATTGACATTTCATCAAAAATTAAAGTGCCGAAAAGAGTGTAATTTGTAACTTTTACTCGCTCAGAAATACTGTTTAATGCTTCTTCTATAAAACCGGGATTTCCATTGATCGATTTGTACCATTTACTTATTGATTTTGGGTGTGGAAGACATGAATTGAAATGTTTGCGTATATAGGTATATGCTTTCGGGGAATAAAAATGTAAGGTCAACGCAAATGTTCGCAGCTCAGGAGAATATTTTTTAGAAAGAGAAGCCTTTTTTTTATTAGAAGACATGCTACTTTTTGTTGCTAAACGCTTCAACAAATGTACATTAGACTTACCAATTGTTTTTAATATATCTACATGTTCATCTGACAATAAACGTTTTCCTTTCAATTCTTTTAATATTGTATTTAATTGGGCAATTCGTGCTTCTTGACGCTTGTTTTTTTGTTTTAATGTTCGTACGAGACGTATATAATATTCCTTTTGGTTGGATAATGCTTTGCGTAACAATTTTTTCCTCGGTGAATCCTCTAATCGCTGTTGGTAAGTATGATCAAGTGTAGAACAATGTCTTCTTTTTCTCTCTGCATCTTGGGAAGTGCTTTCCTGTGAACATATTGAATAATATATAAGAAATTACATAATTCTATAAAAAAGGCCGAGAACATAACATATATTTTATTATAAATAAACATTTTAAATGGAACTGAATTACTTACTGTTGATTGATGATTGGAAACAGGTATCTTGATATCAGCAATTTCCATAGGCACGTCGATTGACAGAGGTGATTGAGAGGTCACATGATTGAGAGATGTTTCGATTACCTCGGCTTCTTGAAAAGTTCTTCCCTGTGAACATAATGAATAATATTTAAGAAAGTACATAATTCTATAAAAAAAGCCAAGAATATAACATATATTTTATTATAAGTAAACATTTTAAGTGGAACTGAATTACTTACTGTTGATTGATGATTGGAAACATCTTGCAAAGGTGTCCTGATTGCAATTTCCGTAGATACGTCGATTGACACATGATTGGGAGAGGTTACCTCAACTTCTGGAAAAATGCTTTTCTGTGAACAGAATTATTAATATATTATGTAAGCATGTTCTTACATAATGATGAAACATGACATTTATTCCACAAATAATCTAAATATATTATGAAATGTTAATAATACTTACGATTGGCATGGCATTTTCTTTTAATCTTCTTCGCATTATAGAACTATGATCGAAGTCACTTACTGCAAAGTGCACTGAACATAAATGTGGAGATTTTGGCAAGGATTCAACACAAAGGTTCATAGCTTTAATCAAAGCTAATTTTCTTTTTTCATTACGTGAAAATTTAATAAGGCAAATCAACAACTTTATTATATACAAAATTAAATATTTAAATTCCTTATTACATACATCACATTTAATTTGTACATTATAAATACGGTACTTACTGATGAAATGTTATGTGTTCGGTACTTTTTTCAAAATTTTCTTGTGTTTTATTTTTTCTGTAACTTTTGTTACAGCATCCGTTTGCCACACAAAGCGGCATATCTTCTTATCTGAAATATCATTGCAGTCTTCAATATAGACGGAAAATACATTTCTAACAGCCAATTTCCTCACTTCTAAATAAGTTYTTGATAACCTTATCCAAAAGATATATTCTAGAATTAGTACATTTTTATATAYATCTATATATATCGGTATATCTGGAGGATAGACTTATTTAGAAGTGACGAAATTGGCTGTAAGTGCAATGTGAGGTGCGATAGAAAAATGCAAATTATTTACTTACAGTGTAAATAACAGACTTACTAAGATCTTTTTTGTCACATCATCTCAACAGGAACACGCTGGAACGCGTAGCTTATACGCCGCAATATTTGTCACATGTGAGAACACAGTTTCTTTTGTTATCGTTAGAGAGCACTACTAATGTCGCCAGACAATATGGCCGACCCCCTGTTCCCCCGTCCCGCTAGCGTCAGTCCCCTTGCCCTAAAACTGACTTTACGCTCCGTCCAGATATTTATACGTCCATGCGCCACACTCTCTCTCACCCTCTCTCTTTCACTCACTCTCACTCACCACTGCCTCCCTTCAAAATCACCGTAAATTCACTACTGAAAACTCCACTATCTCGCACACGTATCACGCTCATTTGCACCGGAAGCGGAAGCCCAACTGAAATTATATAATATGTAATATAACATGTATATAATACGTTGTACATGACCATAGAAACTCTTTCATAAAATAAATTTTCATAAAATATTTGTACATCACATAACATACCTATAACACAGCGCCTTTTCTGTTAACGTAAACATATGTACTTTTCTGATGTTAACGTTAATGTTTTTTTTTTTTAGATAGTGTATAGCTTATTGTTATATATATATTTATATTTGTTATATTTAAAATTAAAAAGTTTTGTTATCATGTGTAATATTTAAACAACAAACATATAAAACCTATAATTATCACACAGTAATTATCACATTATGAAAATTAAATGAAAAATGAAAACGTAAGATAAAATATAAAATGAAAATCAAGTGTAATTATTTTAAATTATTGTTTAAATTAAAGTTTCGATATTCACTTCGTGCAATGTTTAAACTTAAAATGACAAACATAAAAATTATAATTATTGCATTATCAAATATAAACATTTTTAAAGTTCAAATTAAAATTTCAAATTAAATTTTTAATATTGCACATTGAATTGTTTCTTTAAACATAAAAAAATATTTTGATAAGTTTTATAATAATTTTAAAAAATATTTAATTTCTTTTTTTGCGTGTGTAATCATATTCTCATTTGTGGAACTGTTCGTTTAGCCAGACATGGAGTGCTAGATATAAGATTCTGCACTTCTTTTCCAGTTATTAGTGTATTAGTTTGTAATTGTTTTCTAAATGCTTTTAATACCACTTCTTTCTTTTCTTGAGTCCAAATTGTTCGTTTAACAGGCACCACAAATCCGTCTGCACATAAAATTAAACATATTTCCACAAATCGTACTTGAATAAATCTTTTTTTACTTTGTGATTATTTAATATCAAAYAACATTACTTGTGATAATTTAATATCAATAATATTAATTTATTAATTGAATATACACGATAAATTAAATTCTTACCTCGTGATCTGCGTTTTTTTTGTACCGCTTTTATTTCAGTTTTTGTACGTTTTTTATAWATTGGGATTGATAATGAGCCTATRTTAYAGGAACATAAAGTCAGAAAAAAGCAATCTATATATGTAGGAAATAAATTTTCTACTCACTATCGCTCGATTGTTGCAAACAACTAATTTCTTCTATTATTTCATTATCTTCTGTGTTTTTATTACTTTCAACTTCACTGTCGCTTTCATTAATTAAATTGTTCGATGTATCTCTCACGCCTTGTGCAGCTTTTAGAAGTTGTGAGACCTCTGTAATATCTTTAACTATTACCGGCTTTCTGTACACTTCTTTGTGTATTTTTTCATGATGGCCCATGAAATTGGCCAAATCTGTAATCTGGTTGTCCGTTAAATTAAGAGTAATTCCYATAGTAGCTATATGTTTTCTGAGTGTAGTGCCACGTAATGTATCAGGAAATTCAGTTCCGCTTTCTTTAGCAAAACGCAACATGATTCGATATGCATCTAAATGYTTTTCAATAATTTTATCATGTCCTGGAATACCAAATAGGTAAGGATTTTTTGAGTGTACTTTAGCTTTATTTCTTAACTGTAAAAACGTTTTTGCACATTCCAAATTGAGTTCATCTAATATTATAGGAACAGTTCTTCCTAATTTTCCGCGTATACAAAATCGCACATATTTTTGTRCCTGTTCTTTTTTTTCTTCAGATAATGCACTGAATGTATCAACATTTTCATTAATTCTTTCATAATTTTTAAAATCAGAAATTAATATTCGCTCAGTTTCTCCTGGCCGGCGGCGGTTGAATAATTGYATTGATGTTAAAGTAGCTTCTCCAAGAGAAATCCAATYAGATMATGAAAATTTATTTTTCAAATTATTGTATGATTCTTTTTGTATTTTTAATAGATAATTCCGCAATTTTTGTATATCTTCCATTGTAGGAAGTTTTGTATTTTTTTGCCTTCTAAATTGAGTTTGAGATTCGATTACTGTCTTGTTAACACTTGCTCCATAATCAACAATTAATAGTTTCAAAAAATTTTCCGTATTTATTTTCACATTATCATTATGTTCCTTTATGCATTTTGTTATTAAAAGTTCGCCAATATACTTTACATAAGTACCAAGATTAGATGCAATAGCAGGCTTTTTATAGGTATCTTTTTCTTTGTCATATTCTGCAACAATATTTATGRCATCTAAAAGAGTATCGTAGTATTTTGGGTCATAAATAGAAGTTAAAAACGTTACATTATTATTAATTTTTCTCATTGCTATTAATAGACGACTTATAAGCCGCAATCGGGCTYGAATCATTCCTAAATGATGYGATGAATGTCTATATTTTTTGCACTGGGAATTTGCGTATAACAGCAATAAACTATCGTAACGAATATTGCGCGTAACGTCATCATTTCTCATTGCTGGTAATAATATTCGCCGTACTCTTTCATCAGCTTCTTTGAGACATTTGCCTTCTATCCTTCGTCCCATTAYTTTAACGATGCGACTTTTCTCTCCTGTACGAYCTGTACATTTTTTAAAATRATGTCTTATTGTCGATTTTAAATAATGACCCTTGCAATTCCCACATGCCAAATAATTTTTAAGAATCTTAGGTTGATTTTCCCTTGCCCGTCTACATGGAATAAAACCTTGCCCTTCATATTGTTTTTCAATATTGAATTTGAAATTTCCTTTTTTTCTTAAAATATCGATAATATTTCTTCTTTCGYTACAACCTTTAGRCAAATATTTGAACTTTTGAACRTYAGRTTCTTTAGAATGAACTAATTCAAAATGTCGAGCAATCTTTGCTTGCATTTTGTGACAGAACACACACATATATTTTTTTGTGCCAGCAAGTTTCGTAGGTATTACTGTTTGCTCATCTTRCCGAGTTTCACATCCCTTAATATTACTAACATCCATGCCTGTAGATATCGTCGAATCATTATTTGGTATGCCAGAAAGATGTTTTTTACATTTAATGTCATCTTCATGTACTGATTTTTCTGTTTCTTCAGAGTCACCAGAAGATGAAGAATGTTCACTTTGTACATAATCAGAATCACTTTTAATATCTTTCTCTATTCATAAAAAAAATTACAAAATAAATATCAAAAAATAATCATAAAGATTAAAGTAACAACATACAATATAACTTTAATACCTTGTGTTTCAGTATCATTTTGTTGCGCAAGGCACAAGTTATTTACATTGCTTGTTTCAATTTCTTGAAATTTGCAGAAAGTTGAAAAAAGTTGTTTTTCGGCATTACTATCCAATATTGAATTCAAAGATACATCTATGACATATAAGTAACCAAATAATATATATTAGTTACATAGGTAATTAGTAACTAACAATAAACAAATAGTAACTAACAATTTATAAAATAACAAATACAAAACCAAGTAATTTTATTTACAATTTGTATAAAATAAAAAGATTATTACCTGTATTCAATAAATCTGAAAAATGACTAGAATTCATAAAATTGCAATCAGTTGTTTCATTCCCAAGCATATCGTTTATTATTGGCAAAATACTTAGATTATTAATGTCAGTGTTTACATTATTTATGTCATTTTCAACAAAATCGTTAATAYTAGACACGATATCTGTGTGTGAATTGTAAAAAGGAATTGAATGTAAAAAGGAATTGTCGTCTGAAATATAAAAGAAATATTATATACATTATAAATAAAATTTATTTTATATATTAATTAATATTGTAATTAAATATAATATGGATTTTCTCACATTAATAAAATGAAATTTTATAGCATGGACTAAAGACCAAACTAAGCTCGATGTTAATTTAAAACAAATTTATTTACCCTTATTTTTTAGTTAAAACATAAAAGTTTTAGATTAATACTAGTAATATACTAATTGTTATATATAAGATACCTTTAACCTCGTTATTGCAAGGTTGTTCTCGTTTTTGTATAACGAATTTAGTATTTATCGTGTCAATATCAGTAATCTTACATCTGAAAATACAAATGTTTAATGTATATCTTCATGCAAAAATGCAAAAATTACGATTTAAAAAATACTCACTTATTTGTTGCTACTGCAGTTACTGGATCTAATTTCTTTTAACTTAAAACGGGCCAACATACGGTCAAAGCTAGGTGTCAATGCTCAATAATAATTCTATTTATTTAAATTAAATTAAACTATACTCTAGTACATTCAAACTACGCGCCGAACACAGCCGGTCATAACGTAGTTCTAAACTAGAATAGAAATAAAATCATAAATAAATTTGATCGTCAAATTAATGCATGATGTTAATAAGCATTTTTTAAAAACTGTAAAGAATTTATTGCGAAAAATATTACCTCAGCCAGGGTTTGAACTAATTTCTTTTCTTGATAACTGTCTGCACATGTAAATTAAATTATCAATATATGTATGCTTTATACATATACGAAACGTTAATAAACAAATTACACATTAAATCAATAAAATAAAATAATTAACAAATATTTTTATTATCATGCAATCAAAAATTTTAAAAACTAAGAAAATTATTCCATCTTTTATCATCATTTCTGATATTTCAGATGTGGAAACAGTTATATTTTTAAAATATTCATATTTGTAGAAACTTTTGACTTTTCTATTGGTGTTATAACTGTTGAAAATAGCCATAAAAACATTTACGAATAAATTACTTAAAGAATTTGAATAATTATAATTAACTGCGATTTTACTTCTTTGATTATTCCTCAGGTATCATGAAATTTGTAGTATCTTAGAAACTTCGTTCTTTGTCAAATATTTAGCGAAATTTTTAACCATAAGTAAAATAATGAAATAAGTACAATGAATAAATATGAGTAGTAATATAATTTTTAAAATTAATTTCTTCCATGATTTTTTTTATATATGATACAGTCTTATTTTCAGAAATATTGATTCAAATATTTCTGTTTTTTCTTCTAAAATTTAATTGTTGCAAGCACTTTTATTTAATTGTATAAAATTATAAATATAATGCACATATGTACATAAATATTATTTGGATAATTAATAATAACCTTACCCTTACTCTTTTTATTAAGACTATTTCTTTTCGTCTTATCCTCTTGTAATACAGTTTTATCCTCACAAACGT
>JANQDE010000147.1:0-39151 GCA_037157785.1 Cephalotes varians
GTTTACCACACATGCGTAGTATAGCTTAGAGGAGGCTAAAGATACCACCTTGGATGCTCTCTCTCGGATCACACTTATTCATAGGGTCGCGCTCGTTCCAGTATTATTATATTTCAGTGGTATCCAATAAACGTTAGCAATGAAACTTTTGGCCAGATTGTACTAAAAAGAGACAAAGATACCACTTAAGACCCTCTTTGTCATTTCACGACACTAGCGCCCGCGCACGTTCCAGTATTATTATATTTCAGTGACGTAAACAAAGATAGAACGACACCCTAGAGTGGTCGGGCGATGTTTCTGAACGCAGCCAAGTGGTATTTCTGAACGCAGCCTAACAAGAAGAAGAAGATCCCTATCGCTAATTATCAACATGTCACGAACAGGAACGAAACTCGACGCAAAGAAAGTGGTGAGTATCACATTATTTTATACGAAATATATATTATGTTCGGTTCACCGTTAGTAGAGCCTACTTTTATGTCTGCTTCGAATATAAGATTAGTATCGAATAAAGTCTCGAGGTTATAACTGAGGTTATGTATTCTCATTTAAGCTTTACTTTATAGGGTATATCTTTTAACATTAGAATCAAAGCAATCAGAATTATTGATTTGTCATTTTTTATCAATATAATTATATATCAAATTATAATTTGACAGTGTATTTTTTTATCGTAATTTATTGCAATATATAAAGAATTAAGTTTATCAATTTTCACTTCTATCTCTTTTTCAAAGATTTTATATATATATATATATAAAATACACACACATACACGCGCGCAATATGTACTTAAATAGAAACAAAGATATACATTAAGTCAGTCTTTATAGTCAGAAATAGTTAGTTGATAGTAGTAGTTAGTCATAGTAGTCGGTTCTATTGCTACACATCTTTTTTTAATTCCTTAGTGATCGATAATCCCATTAGAATCTAACAATGAGCAACGAGATTAACATTGCTATATTTGGTTGGTTTGTTAATAGATAATTTCGAAACACATACTTTTGTGCCTTAAATTCATGTTGGCCTCGAATTGAAATTATAAATGTTCATTTATTTGTTACAGAACTCTGAATTGTTCACTCTGACTTATGGTTCACTAGTGGCCCAATTGCTCCAAGACTATGAAAACATGGAAGACGTTAACAAGCAGCTGGAAAGAATGGGATACAACATTGGGATACGGCTGATAGAGGACTTTCTGGCACGGACTGGCTCTGGTCGATGCTATGATTTCAGGGATACAGCGGAGAAGATTCAGAGCGGCTTTAAGATATTCCTTGGTATAACACCGTCGATCACGAATTGGAGCCCGGCTGGCGACGAGTTCTCTCTATGCTTCGAGACAAATCCGCTAACGGAATTCGTGGAGTTACCGGATAATTATTCGAATCTCAAGTACTGTAACATACTGCCCGGTGTGCTCAGAGGAGCTTGTGAAATGGTGCAAATGGAGATCGCCTGCTGGTTTGTGCAGGATCAGCTCAAAAACGATAATGTAACCGAACTGCGTGTGAAATTTGTCAAAAGATTAGAAGACGCGATACCAGCGGGTGAAGATTGAATGTGTGCAGTCCACCTAACATGTGCAAACGATATCTGTGATATCGTGTATGTCATTCTAATAATAAAGTATCTTGTATCTTTAAGTTTAGATATATTGTAATAATTATGTTTGTACTTCCATCACTTGCATTCCGCAAATTTTCGATTAAAAGTAATATATAGTAGATTTCATTTTCATATTCGTCGATGTAACAATAGTGAGGCAATACATACTAAGTTTATTTAAAATCGTCTCCCAAGTTACTTCCTATCCTGTTAGGATAAATAATATTTTTTTCATGTGACAGTTATCTTTATATACAAAAGCTGAAGAATCTCTTTATCCTTTAGATAATAGATGACAGATAATGGCTTTCTATCAAACGGTGCAACAGTCCATTATTGTCCAGTATTGATTAGGTTATGTTCGTATTGCAACTATCAAACACAAGAAAAGTACAGGATTTCATTTAGATGTTCACTGTGATTTTGTATTCCTTTCTTTTTTATTTTAATCGTATATGAAGTAATTTCAAGGAGCTTACATTCTGATTATAATACATGTTATTAAAATAATTATATAAGGAAGCTATTGATATCGTATGCACTTGGGTAAGTAGGGCCCTGCACACATGGATGAAATATTAAGAACAGGAATAAATATTAAATTTTCAAAATCAAAATTAGGACACTTTAGATAAATAATAGATTTATATTGTGTCTGTATGACATATATGTCTTATATTTTGTATCCATTTAATCTCTAGTCCTAATTTTGATTTTCAAAATTAAAAATTTATCTTTTTTCCTAATATTTCGTTTATTGTGCACAGGATCTAAGTGCCATAGCTTTTATATGCAATATTATAAATTTTATTTTTATCTGATACTTTATAGACAATCTCTTTCTCTCTCTTTTTCTCTCTCTCTCTCTCTCTCATCAATCAATTACAATGAAATCAATAATGATAATAATAACAACTATTCTTCAGATATTGTTTGTATCACTGCTTTTATATCATGGAAATGAGATGCAAACATTGCTGTAAATCTCTCTTCAAAGGTGATTTCATCTTGATTAATGCGCATCACGAGACAAAGCAACAGGCAACGGATGTAGGTTGCGGCCAAGCGGACAAATCCGATTGTTGTTCATATATGACGCCAGAGAATGTGCCAGATTGGATTATGGATGCCATTGATCAAGTATATTCCTATCAAAATTTTAAAAACAAACATATATAGTTTACTCATAATCCTTACCTTTTGGTAGATAATAAAAAATAAAACTCAACATTGTTCTTTATGGAGCTAACCAAACTTAAAATTAAACATTGAGCATTAAATATTAAACGAAACGGAACAAAGTACCTTCTTTCATCACTCTATCCTAATAACTTTTTTGCTTCTGTCATCGCTTAGATTCTCTTTTTTCATTTTCTCTTTGTATCTTTTCTTTTCTTCTTATCTGCTCTACTTTTTCATTATTTTTTGTCTTCTTTTAAAAAAATCTTCAATTCATATTTTTGGTCACTGTACCCTCTCTTAAAATATGCATCATGAAAAATATTACACGCACACAGACACACACGCGCGCGCACGAAATACGAATCTAAATAATTTTATTTTTTTGAAGGAATCTTGGATTAAGGGAAAATTATATTGTCCATATTGCAACAGTCGCTTAGGATCTTTCAACTTTGTAAATGAGCTGAAGTGTTGCTGCAACAAATATGTGAGACCGCCCATAAGGATAGTTAACTCTAAAATAGATATATATATATTATGTGAAAGTTTAAGATAAGCGAAAACAAAACGTGCATATATTGCTTGTATATATTATTGTGTATGTATGCGTGTTTTACATCTAGAACTACCTCCATAAATAGTATTCATGAAATTATGGAAAATTTATGCAGAAATCATTTTTCTTGTCACTTTTCGCAATAAAATTCTTTATAATTTTTAAGATGCTAGTAGCATCATATTGCCCATTAATATAATTCGGTATATTTTCAATTTACTTCCGGTTTAGAATTGCAAGTCCGAAAGTATGCGACGCGCAATTCGGATTGAAGTTTGAATTTATATATATAAATATGAGTAACCAAGATCTAATTTTGATCGTCATTGGCCTTTCTTCGTTTAATTATAACCGCGATTCACTTACGCGATCTTGTTGAATTTATTGTTTAATTTTCTTGTATTATAACGACTTTATTTTTTCGAACATATAAATTAATATAATATTTTTACTGCATTTGCTATGTAATGAACGATATAATCTATTAGCCAAACTTTTATTTTAACCTTTACTTAGATCTCTTTTTTTATTTAATCCATATTTACATTATTTAGTTACATCTTTTTTAATTTATATTGTGTGTGTGTATGTATGTGTATTGGCAAGGATGCATCAGAGATCTTCATTTATAACATTCTTATATATTTTTTACAATGAAATGGTACTGCTTAATGATATTAATTACAGACATCGTCAACTAATGCTGCTTTACTGTATATACAGAATACAAGCTTTCTTTAAATTATGTACAAAACTTGGATATATATTATATATCTGATGTACAATGTATATCAATGTGTAGCTATGTTTAGGGTGAAAGTGTTCATATTATAAATTAAATGGCTGGTTTCTAATTTCCATCATTGCTTTGCAGTATTAAATGTGATATTATTTATAACTTCAAAGTGAATTTTCTTTAATGTCTCTGGATCTTTGTGATTTTTTGTATCATGATATACTTTATGAAGAATTCACTGACTTTTGTAATGATTATAATATATTAAAATTGATTAAATTTTATTTAAAAAACTCTAGTAATATTACAATTCAATGAATTCAATATTAGTCACAGAGAGCTTAATTCAATTAAGAATTAATATTAAAGGAACTAATGTTTTAATAATGTCAGATACATTCTGCCTTTTTAATATAAAATTTTCATATGATTTCCATAATTTTCATTAGGATTCTTATAAACAATTCTTGTAAACAATAACATTTATATATATTTAATATTAGAAAAATATTGTATATATGATATATTTTTTATCACTTGTGAAAAAAATTTTTATAATAAAATTTGCTAAGAAAGAAAATAAATTTTCATTATAACGAATGTAACAATTAGTTTAAGAAGTTGCGTTTCAGACAAATAGATTTTATATTTTGTTTATATTTATAGTTTTGCACTGTTAATTTTCACTACGTAATAACTAGTTTTCTTAAAGCTGTTTTCTTGCCAAATTTTTAGATGGTTCATCACAGTAGTTTAAACAAAAAAGAAAAAAGAAATAAAGAATTCGAAAAAGATATATGTCAGAAATTGTGATTCAACCAGGCAAAAACGGAGCATAAATGGGACCCTTACATAACAGTTTTATATTCAAGGCACATATGGTCCACTAAGCACATTATGTAACAGTTCAGCGCTACGTATAAAAGTTAGTTGATCCATTCTTCACAATATTACGATGAAAAAAGTAAGTCGTAAAACTGGGATATAGCGATAGTGCAATTGTTATACAAGAATATTGCTTAGATCAACGGACGATACAGGATATTAACAACCTTTTGATGTAAAAGAGCGATATAATTCAATTTAATTAAACTATAGGCGCGTTCAGGGAGACGCTATTAGCGCTACTGCTATCATTCTATCTTCGTTTTACGTCTAATAAACAATAAAGATAGAATGATAGCAGTAGCGCTAATAGCGTCTCCCTGAACGCATCCTATATGTAATATAGTTAATCAAATTATATGTAATATTGGATCAACCAACATCAGATGTAAAAAGTAACCTCTTATTTGCATTGATATACAGTACATCCTTTCCTACAAGCTTTTTAATAACAGTCGACACACAGGATATTACAGCCCAATGAAACTTAGACGCTACAACTGGAACATTTCGTCTTGCTGCTGCTCGAGTCTTTGTAAAGAAGTTTTTACTTTTCTTCCTTGTGTCATAACTACAGCAGTTGGAAAGTTATGCATATCACTAGAGGACACTGGTCTGACGGGGTCAGAGGAGGACGTTGAATAGGTATTCGATGTGGTAGGAAATGAATTTCGCAATTTAGCAGACCCACGCCGTCGTTGTATGTAAACGTCATTGCCGTCGGTGCAAAATCTGTAAAAATAATTTATGGGGATAAAGATATTATTCAGAATTTAAGATTTCTGATAATAATATATCGTGCTTAGGCACAAGTTTATAACAAATTTTTATTATTTTTATTTTGTGGAGGCTTACCTTTTATACTTTTTTTTAAATTAAATCATCAGTACTTTTCATATAAAACTTGTGCTTGAAAATGTATAAATTGTCGGACATATATAAGGCATAGAAAATAACTTACTCACTATTCCCTTGAGAGCGTTTGACGTCTCTCTTAGCATTGGCTATCGAGGTATCCATCTTAGCTAAGAACTCATTAACTGAACTTTCATCATCAATAGATGATGATATCGAAGAAGGACTAGATATCTGCAAAATATGACACATTCAACTATAACATATTCATAAGATACATTTATCAAAGTAAGATGACACTTGCCGACGATTTCTTTCAAACTTTACTCACATTTGGAGGGACATCATGCTCCTCAGAAGCTACCGATTCGTCATTATACACAGAGGCAGGACTGTCCACGCTGACAGGAATAAGTAAATGTTCCCGTAAAAATAAACTATCTGGTTCCTACAATTTATTGATCCTTCTTATTTGTTCTGTCTGCAAGAATCAAACTTCAATCTTATATTAGATATGATAATTTTTGCCTCAAGTGAAGCAATGTTGCTTGAAATGTCACATATACAAGATACATGAATGAACAACGTGCATAGATGGACCGTACCGTAACTCCATATTTAAGCGCTATTCCTTGGAGGGTGTCCGTAGGACACACCGTGTGCTTCGTCAAGCTCTCGGTTCGCGTCATGTGCTTGGCTGTGCTCCCGTACTTCTTCAGAGTCCTCCCGGCATCCCGAATGCACCTGCGCTCCTCCATCTCCCTGGCACCGTTCCGCTCCATCGTTAGGCCTCCGGGATGCTCACGAGGGACCGGGACGCACCATAACTCGTCGACGTACGTTTTGGATTGCACGTCTCCGGACGATCCACTCGTACGGGTCTCACATAACCTGTCTGGAAGATTTTACGAATCAGACGATTTTTTCTCGATCGTCGCATCGATCTCGTCTTCCCCGCGGCTTCTTCCTCCGTGTGCGAACGACGGGAGGACGAGGCTGCTCGAGAATTCAATCACTTACGAGGCGCGTGGAACGACAACAAATCACTCGGGGAGCTGACTGTCCGGCAAGCCTAGCTCTCATGCCTGAAACGACGTGCACGCGTGTACGGGGAACCTTGTCATCGCTCTCGGGATCATCGATGACTCTCGGTTGGTCTCTCGCCGTCTCTCGGTCCGATCCGGATCACGAGTAATCACGAGATCGCTCGCGCTATGGCTGATCGCGCTCGGTTGATCAACGTTCGCGGTTGAACGGGAAGAGAGCGCTTTCTTCTTTTCCCTCTCAGGAGTGTCTCAGGCAGCAATAACGCGTTTCCCTCCGCTGCATTTGCCGTTGGGGAACGGTACGACGCGCGAAATGGGGGAACGAGATGTCCCGAGGACGCGAGAACGGTACTGCATGTTTACTCCGCGTTCGTTTGTTAAAGAGCCGCTCGTAAGATTATCTTCTTCCCCCTCGTCCCTCGTAGTGTAAGACGAGACGTACCCCGTTTCAGGATTATGTTGCATTAAAAAAAATGAGATATTCATATTGCTCATTTACTGTAATAACTCGGAAAACAAGTTTTCCAGAAAACTAATTTCAATGTTTTAAATCATTCAAATTTTGTAATATTAATTTTGAAATGCAATTTTGATGTGATAACTGGGTTTCTATCTTTGTTTTACATCTAACGAACGATAAAGACAGAATGATAGTAATAGCGCAAATAGCGTCTTCATGAACGCACTTCTACAGGGATAAAAGTATGTTCTTTCTTTTTTGTTTCTGTTCTTTTCTTGTTTTTTGTTTCTGTGCTTTCGCAAGCACTAAAAAGATGGCAATTTTCGAGTTATGTTATAGCAAATGAGCGATATGACCGCGCGAAATTTTTCTTACTCAAGAAGCGCGATCGATCGCTTTCGTCACGACGTCCCCGTTCGTTTATAACGATAGATGAAAAATGGGTTTACTCGCTTGCAAGAGAGCGCGGGAAGCTCGGCAGAGCTCTAGGATGATCTAGATTTGTATGGGAGTTATAAAATAAAAAAATAATGGAATGAGATTTTAATAAAAAAATGTTCATTATAATACGTTACACAGTTATCTATTTTTAAATACAATATATTACAGAGAGAGAAACACACAATTATAATTTATTGTTATTAATATTATGTCTAGTTAGCTTACGATTATTATTATTATCGTTATCATTACTATGTGCTAGCCTCGATGAATATATAAGGCAGCAGGAAAAAAATTATGTGTAATGGGAGACTAATTAATGTATATGTATATATTTCTTTTATTCATTTAGGGCAACTGTATAGTTGATTATTACGATTGTATTAATCCCCAGTAGCTGTGCAACAGTAACGGCGATATTGGTAATAAATAGTTAACGTAAGGATAAATATTACGGTACCGCGGCAGTGTACTTCCTGGATTCTGTGGGCAAGGGGCTGATTCCTCTAATTATCAGGACTATATCGGCTAATATTCTACATAATACCCCTCCCCGCTATTCCAAATAGTTATCGGCTACTTAATGATGATCGAACATCAACAAGCAGCGTTTATTATTATTTAAAATTATTATCCCCCCCTCCCCATAAACTGTGTCACAGACAAGTTATTGATAATTTTCATTTCCTTTATGAATAACTACACGAGCGATTTGATTTTTTTAGAAATCGGTATTGGAAATGGTAGAAAGATCAGAATTATAACGGAAATATATCGGAAGTGTGTGTTTGTATATATGATAGATGGGTGGACACATAAAGTTATATAAGGCTATCTAAAATGAATACGAGTACAAAAATTGCTCGATTTTTTGTAGTAGTAGAAATCATTTTGATGTAGTGAGTGTATCTTGGATTTTACACATTTCACACAAACACTTTGGCGAGAGCGTCGGCGCCGGCGCTCGCTATAAACGGTCGTGATGGGTGGAACGCTACGTCCAGAATACTTTCGTCGAATTTCTTCCGATGCGCTGTTATCTCCTGAACACAAGTCTTGTTGTCCATGTTCCACAATCTTATACTGCAATCGTGACCTGCGCGACAATAAACCGAATTAGAAATGAGAATTATATGAAATGTATATCTTTTATTTTTAACCGACGCGTGCAATTGTTTCGTACTAGAGTTTTATTGTGATAAGATTAATCGCAGAGTTCGTTTTTCCCTCTCCGTACTTACTTCCTGAAAGTAAATATAAACCATGAGGATCTACAGCGAGACTAGTAACTGCGTCCAAATGCGCTACCATTGCGTGAGCAAGAGTAGCCGATCGATGATCGTAAAATCGAATATGCCGATCCTCGTGTGCGGCCACAACGAGCGGTAACGTCGGATGTGCTACTACGCGATTCACGCCTTTCGTCTCGTTCGCCTCGAGACGGGCCACGATCGCGCCAGTTTCAGTGTCAAATACCACGCAAGCTCCTTCATAAGCTACGACCAGCTTGTGCGGCTCGTCCCTGATAAAATCAACCGAAGTCGGTATGCCGTCTATAAAAGAAGAAAGAACCTATTATGACACATCATTTAGAAATATACGATACAGAGAGGAGAAACTTACATTTGATCTATATTTGCTAGATAAAGCTGTGCAAGTTTGAGCCGTGTTATTTTAACTTACTACTTACTAATTATGATCTAATGAAGCATTGTTCAAGCTTAAAACGTTAGATAACGATTGCATACCTTGTTCTGAAATATACGTATTGAGAAGAGGTTGTGAGGCCTGGGGAGCCCACAATTTTACAGTTCCATCTGCGCTAAACGATAACATGGTACGTAAATACATGCTCAAGCCCCAAACAGCGTTCGTGTGTCCTGTTAATGTATGACTAAGGACACTTGGTTCATACGAGTCGTACGGATCGATGTTAGCTGACGGAAGCGTCCAGCAATGGATATTGCCGTCCAAACCACCGCTGTAACATCGATTGCCCATACTGCACATGGCCAGACACAATACAGGTCCAGTGTGTGATCTGAATGTATAAAGTGGTTCTACATCTAACGAGGCTGACCTGTAAAATAAAAAAACATATAAATATAATAACAAAAATAGCATATACATCTCTAAGATAATACATTGTAATTAATCAGTTATTATTTTCACATCGAAATATGAAATTTACAAACTTTTTCGCTGGTACAGTCTTATGAAGATTCCACAATTTTAACGTATGATCATCGCTCGCAGTGATGAGGACTGGATCTGTGGGATGGAAGACAAGTGCCCTGACAGCATCAAAATGCGATCGTAACGTATATTTCGCATTCCATGTTTTCCTGAAAGTCTCTTTTGTGGTAGAAACCATCTGTTGAATAAAAAACGAGCATAAACGAGTTATCTTGTGTAATATAGGAAGAATTCTGATAACTTACATCATACGATATTTCTGCATCATTGTTAACACATAATTGTTCTAATTCTCCTAATTCCAGAGTAGAATCACCTTCTTTATTTGGGCGTCTTGGGTCTGGTTGCAATCCTCTATGTAATGCTGCATCTTCAAAGAAGATATGGGATTAGCAAATCGTAAAATGTAACGGTACTATGAGTACACGTGTAAACAGATCATGACACGTGTAAACAAATTTATATTTTGAAATATAAAAACATCTAAAATATATGTAAATTAATACAAATACTACTTACTCCATTCTGAAGAATTCATTTCCAGATGAATAGAACCAGGCGGTGATTCTTCGATTTCTGTGAGAAGATTTAATTCGTTTAACACTTCTTCTGCTTCTGCATCTGTATCAACATCCTCTGCTAAAAGGGGAATAGATGCCTGCAAAATAAAAACAAAAGTCATCGATAAAATACACGTCGCAAATATATATACTACAAAATGAAATATTATAGAGTAAATGGAGAAAAATTTACTTTATTTGGTTTAGTATCTGTATTTGCATCGTAAATTTCATCTTCTACATCTCCTTCCTCTTCTTCCATGTCCATATCCGTATGACGCAAAAATTCGAAATTAGCTATAACAGCCGCTTCTGTATCTAATATCATTGCTTCTGCTATAGAAGATGGCTGCTGCTGGAATTAAAATATATTTTTCATACAGTTTATATAAAGGTTTTCTATCACTTTTTGAATTTTCATTATAATTCATTATAATTCAGGAATTTTTAATTTTATAATTTATATAAAATCTTATAATTTATAAGAATTTTTATTTAGATGTATGGAATATGATAATCAGCGTTCATGCAATTTAATTTTTTTTTATTTCAAATTTCAAAAAATATAAAAAAATATATTGGGTTAGGAAGTCTTTTTACAAATTGCCGAGAGATGATCTGGTTGATTTTTGACATGACACTAGTGTTACATATCATTGGAAAGATGTCATTTTCCAGAAACATTTTAATGTTTTCATAAAACATTTTAAAATATATTTAGTATTGATACATTCAATCAAATTAAAAAATAAGTGAAAATCAGGAACATTTAATTTTTTTATTACTTTTATACACATATTTTTATTATAAAAAAGGGAAAAACGCTGCACAAGCCAAAGAAAAAATTTGTCGTGTTTATGAAAAGGATGCTTTAACTAGACAAACAGTAGTGAATTGGTTTTGCTGGATTTCAAGATAGAAATTTTGATGTTAATCAAAATTCTTCATTCTGATTAGCCTATTGTGAAAAATGTCGATAAAATCTTCCAAGAAAATCATCATGAGAGCAACTATGATATAGCTAAGCTAAACATTGATCATAAAATACCATTTTGGAGCATTTGCGTAAGGCTGGATAGACAAAGCTCGATATTTGAGTGTCATATGATTTGACCCTAAAATATTTAATGGACCGAATTTTCATTTACAAATCGCTGCTAAAACAAAACAAAATTGAGCCATTTCTCAAAAGATTGATAACAGGCGATAAAAAGTGAATAACATATAACAGATAATAATATTCGAAAGATTGTGATCGAAGCTTCACAAACAATAAAGCTGGATTGACAAAGAAGGTGATGCTGTGTATCTAATGAGATTGGAAAGGAATGAGCTGCCACCAGGCAAAACGATTCTGATCTCTACTGTCAACAACTAATGCGATTGAAACAATCGATTCAGGAAAAGCGGCCAGAATTGATCAATGAAGAAAGGGCGTTATCTTCCATCGTGACAACACCAGATCACACACATTTTTGACGACTTGGCAAAAATTGAAAGAGCTTGGCTGAGAAGTTTTGATGTATTCACTATGTAAACCTTGCACTATCAGATCATCATTTGTTTCGATCTTTGCAGAACTTCGTTAATGGAGTAAACTTGATTTCAAACGAAGTCTGTGAAAATCACTTGTCTTGTTTTTTTATCCAGAAATCCCAGTTCTATACCAGATATATGAAATAATGGCTCTACTCGAAAAATGATCATCGAACAACAAAACGACACATACTTGGTTTAATAAAAGATTTTTAAACAATTAAAAAAAATGTGTTATAATTATGCTTCAATTTGTAAAAAGATTTTTTCCTTAACCCATATAATTATTTATTTATTAAATATATTTATCTCTACCTTTTTAGGAGGATGCTGTTGCTTTCCTCGGCGTATAAGACTTTCATTATATTCTTGTTTATCCTGTGCTACTCCTTCGTTTCCATTTAACGCTGGAGTATTCATCTCTTCTGTGTCTGTGTTATTATTTAAACCAAGCAATGATCGTACTCTGTTTGACCGAACATCTATTATTGTGTCAGTATATCCAATTTCTTGCAAATACCTGGGAAAAAAAAAAAAAAACATTCTAGTGTGATATTTTTTTATGAAAATTAGATGTTAAAATCTTTCTGTTTCTACAAAAAGTTCTAATTAAAATTACAAGTAAATTAAATATATCTTAAATTAAATATAAAATAAAAACATTAACATTAGCAGCTTAAAAATTCTGAAGTCTCTGAAATTAAAAGATATATTTTACATACTGCCTCAGAAGTTGACGACCTTGTCTCCAACTAACATTACTGACAGATGTAAATGAAGCTTCTCCATCTCCTCCTCCACCACCACCACTACCACCACCACTGCCACTACCACTTTCAGAGATATTGCACGTGGTACCTTCTTCGTAAAGAGGTGGTTTAATATCTCCTTGCATTACCAAGTCTGTACCATATTTTAGCTTATGATACCTCGCTCTGTAGAAATTACAAGAAATGGGATTGTAAGATCATTGTAATAGATGTTGTTATAAAATATAGACATGTCAGTCTAATGATAGTCCAGTAACATAATAATAATGTCTATAGCTCTCATTTGTATATGAAAACTCTAATAATAAATTCCAATCAAGTTTCATCTAATGTCACATTATGAACTTTAACAATCATAATTTATAAAAATAATTTGCTAATATAATTTTTAATAAATATAAAAAGTATAATTATTTCTCTCACATTAATATATACAATATACATACACACCAGTATCATTTATTAAAAATATATAGAGATATTATAATGTTCAAATTTTAATGTTAAAGTAGCAAAAATGTCTTAAATTACATACTTTTTAACACATTGACTGCTAATATTTTCATATATATTATTCATTAAATGAATGATACATTATTATAAAAACTTCCAAGAAGCCAAATACTTCTCTCATAATTTATTATTTTTGCCATAAAACATCATTAAGTAAAGAACTCCTTTACAAAAATTTTGTCATTTTATATTTAAATAAAATATAGAGCACTCTTGAAAACAAAAATTTGTTTTTAAGATTTATTATTCATACAAATGATGTTTATGGTATAACTATCAATGTATTAAATATAATCACAATTAACACTACTAATTTATTTACCTTTCTTGCTTAAGTGCATATTCTAACATTTTTATTCTCCTCACAAGGTCGTTCTTCAAATTTTCCTGTCCCTTTCTTTCACCCTGAAGAAAAGCTATCCTAGCCTGTGCAATGAAACATCAGGGAAAGTTAAATCAATGTGTCATTAACAAGAGTGTCGCTTTTACAATTCCTCGCATATTCTATGTGTAAACATCAATAAAGTCGAATAACTGGAATAGCAAGAAAAAAACACGCTTGCTGCGTTTCTGACAGAGTGACAAATCGAAACAACATTGCAAATAACTATATACGCTCAAGTCATAACATGTTAATTGTTAACTCCTTCTATCGACAACGTGTTTCGTCCGAAGCAAAATTCGCTTCGTGCATCCTTATGTGTCCCTTTTCGTCACATGACAGCTAATGTGACAATAAGGTGAAAGATTTGTCGCGCGCACGTTTGCGCGCGACCCAACGGATTCCGCGTCGTCACGCCGGGGTCTGTACCTGAAACTCTGCCCTGTCCAGCTCCCACTGGGACCTCTCAAGCTCAAAGCGGGCCCACTCGTGCTGGATGAAGTGCAGGATGCCAGGCATCGAGTACTGCGGCCGCTGGTCCTTGGCGTCGCCGTTGCTGCCATTGTCGCTGCCGCCCTGGTGCTTATTGTTGGCGAGGGAGACGTTCGCGCCGCCGGCCAGCTGGCCGTTGTGATTCTGGGACGCGGGGCTGCAGCTATCCTCCATTGTGGCACCACAAAACTGGCTGGGCACCTTCATTTCATGACACGGCGGCCATTACAGCAACTTCCCTTCCTTCGCGGAGTACCCCGAGAGTGCTCTCCGGTCGGACAATGTATTTCGATCGGCCCGTCGGGAAAGGAGACAATTATTACGCATGCGGACGTAGTTATACACGACGGCCGTCGTGTACGAGACCCCCGCGCGCAAGAAAGAAAAAAAAAAAGAATCCGCGACCTCGCTCTTACGCTCTTCGCGAGCGCTCCGTCGTGCACACGTTCAGCGCGACTCTCGCTTCCGGAAAAGCGGAAGGGATCAGGATCGGCACGGGGAATCGTTTCCTCTCTACTGCCGCGTCGGCCTCGCTGCACGTCGACGGATCAACGGGTGAAAGTTATCGCGCGTCATGCTTCGTGATATCCAGCCGCGAGCACCTTGCCGACTGGTACGCTCGCATCGCCACCGGAAATTCGCCCTTTTTATCGGCACCGACGCATCGACGGACTCATTCACTACCCTCGTCGCCGTCGCGCTCTGCGGCCCTCTCGCTGAGTAGATCGCCCGTTTGTTTTTCTAGTCCTTGCTACGCGCCGTGTTACGCCGCGATATCGGCTCCCATTGGCCCGTCTCTTCTGGGTATGAGCCACTCCACCATCCGAGGCACGGGCCTCCAGTCGGTATTCATAGGCTGCGTTCGTACACGTTACGTGCACTATAGATTTTCAACGCTAATAGCCCGAACGCAGCCGGTTCTTATTTTAAGACAGTCTTAAATAATGTCTTAAAGCCCGTATCAGATTAGAGATTGGGATTGAAATTAGATTTTGACCAATCAAAACAAAGTTCACCAAACTTGAGATTGGTTTTCTTTCTTCTGATTGGTTAAATTCCAATCTAATCTCAATCTCAATTTCTAGTCTGATACGAGCTTAAGCCCATTCTTACGTTACGTCGTATTTTTACGTTACGTCGTATGTCGGTGTCGTAAGCCATAAGAATTGACCAATTATAACGCCGGTTCTACAATAGAGTAGTAAGTCAAAAGTCGCAAAAAATTGACCAATCACAGTCAAATGTGAAAAGAACAGTCGATTATGATTGGTTAATTTCTTGCGGCCTACGATTTACGACTCTATTGTAGGATCGGCCTAATTAAGTATTCTCTTCGATTGTGTTTGGTTAAGAGGCTTTCTACAATAAGCCATAAGTCATAAATCAGAAGTCAGAAGCAATAAATTGACCAATCACAGACAAATGTGAAAAAAATACTTGATTRTGATTGRTCAATTTATTGCTTMTGACTTCTGATTTMTGATTTATGGCTTATTGTAGAATGGCCCTAAGAGGCTTACGACATCGATACAACGTATTGTAGAATGGATTTTAAGATGTTGATATGGGTCTGTCTATTATTATTAGTCCATTTTACAATACGTTGTATGTCGGTGTCATAAGCCATAATGCCTGTTCTATAATAAAGACCAATTTCATCAACGTCGGTTAAGCTAACCGATGGTTAAAGTGTCAACCGTGATTGGTTCATTCTGGTCAAAGACAAATGCGATTGGATAATTCCATTGGAATTAACCGTCGGTTAAGTTAACCGATGGTTAAAGTGTCAACCGTGATTGGTTCATTCTGGTCAAAGATAAATGCGATTGGATAATTTCATCGGAATTAACTGTTGGTTAATCTAACCAACGTTGGTGAAATTGGCCCTAAGTCGGATGTCGGTGTCGGCTGACGGGCGCATGCGCGCTGCGCTGTCGGTTGTCGGGAAGAGGGTCGAAAATCGTATGTCAGTGTCGGAACTGAAGATGGTCAACTTTCATCTTTTGTGACTTACGATTCACGACTTTCACGAGAATTTACGTTTTAATCTCAATTAGCTCAACTGCATTATAGACTTGTGTGTCAATGAAATAATAATAAATTTTGTCCGCGAAAATGAATGTTTATTTGATAAAACCAATGTGAATTTTAAAAATATTAAAAAAAAAGAGAGTTATTTTCGATGAGCATCAAAATTTTCTCTTATATTCATAGAAATATGAGGTTTCATTCACCATCTTCTCGTTCTTTTACGTTTTATTTAAAAGTATTTTCATTCTTATTACTTGCAACCAACTTGATAGTAAATTATAATAAATTTTGAGGAGTCTGGCGTCATCCATGGTGCACATAATTAAACTTTACGGTACGACTTGAAAACGAATGTAGAACAGCAACGACACCTGACATACGAGATACGACTTACAATTATCGACATCCGACAACGACACCGACATCCGACTTATTGTAGAACAGGCATAAGCCGTAAGCCATAAGAATTAAACAAACACAGTCGAATGTGAAGAGAATACTTAATTATAATTGGTTATTTCTTATGGCTTATGACACCGACATACGACATATTGTAGAAAGGGCTATTATCTGATGACATTTATTTTATCTTTTTATTCTTATCTTAGATTATCTTAAGACTGTACCTAAGACGATTTTAAATATAAGAATCTACAATAGGTGTAATAAGCCTTAAGCCTTAAGAAATCGATCAATCACACTCGAATTTGAAAAGATTAATCAATTATGATTGGTCAATTTCTTTACGGCTTACTACACCTATTGTAGATCGGGAATTATGAATCACGGCCTGTGATTGGCTTATGACATCTTAAGACTGTACTTAAGATGATCTTAAAGGGTGAATTCGTTTATGCAGTCACTGCTGCAGAAGGTGTCATTTTATCTTTGTTTACGTCCAATGAACCAATGAAAGTCCAATGAAGACTGCATAAACGAATTCACCCAAATATAAGACCCGACGAAATATAAGGCTTCCATTGTTCGTCGCGGGCCAATAACATCTTGTTAGCCGAGTACCTGCGCGCGTCGCTGTATGAACACGGCCTAATTTCGATGATCACATATAACGAGCCTAAGTCTGTCCCCTCCGTCTGATTTTCGGGGAACGCTTACTCCATTATTCGTTAAAGATGAAATTAACTCGCCTTATTTGAAAATTCTCTCAGAACCCGCGTTGATTCAAACGCACACAACTTGGGCATAGATAAAACTGGAATTAATTAATCTTATTTAAATTTTAGATTGAGAGACATACGTATAAAAAGTATCTGTGATATAAATAGAAAAAGCAATGTTCAAAATTCGCGGTTGATTAACTGTATAAATTAATAGAGCGCATGTGCAGATCAATATTACCTAAAAATACTAGATATAGTCAATGCAAAAAGTTTAAAAAACTTACTATCTGTAACTCTTATTACGGGAACATATTTCTCTTTTATTTAATAACTTGATAAATCTCATCAATTGGAATAGATCTCATTGATTTTCATTTATCGTCATAAGTTTCATATATACATATACGCGTGCGCACATACACGCATGCACTCAACACACTATTTCAAAAATTATTTATTATTATAATTTTATTTGTTTGTAGAAATAGTTATTAAACTCATTTCATTCAATTAATTAGAAATTATAATTTTATTAAAATTTAAAATAATGCACAATTTTGATTCTGAGGAATTTCTTAGTATTGCATTGATGGAAAAATTTATTGAATCAAATCTCAGTTGTTCATCTTTTTTACTGTGTTTTATATTATTAGTAAGACGTAAGGAAAATGGAAAAGTCTGATCCATAACAAGGAAAGATCACTTCACCTACATGCCAAAATTAAAGGTTTCTAAATGTTATTTCGTTTGACAGAATAGTCTGGAACTCTAAATCAATAGTAACTAACTTATAAAGATAGAACATAATCATTATATATATTGATCGGAATCATTAGAGACTATATTTGCTTTTCACAGATAGTTTCATAGATATATCACACATAAAGCTGAATTCACTAGAAATAATTTAATGCTAAAAGAGTTATCACAATGATGCATGATATTTGTATTACATATATTTTTTTATAATAAAAAAAATTTAGAAAAAATTACAGATTATTCTAGATCGCATTTAAAAGTAAAACAAAAAGTTTAGAATCTGACAGTTTAATATTTCACAGTTTAGAATTTCGACAAAAAATTATTTCACTAAAAAATAGTAATTTTATTTGTACTCTAATAGAAATGTAATTAAGAAATAATGTTAGATCTCAATTTTTTGTATATATATATATATATATATTTTGTAATTTTGCAATGCAATTAAGAAATGTTTTTATTATAAATATTTTAAATATTCAAGATGATTTATGCAAAATTACATTACGACACAGAGATTAAGAAAAATTGTTTTTAAATTTATTTATTTAATTATTGATAAATTTTTTGTATTATTACTTTTAAATGCACGACCTAGAATAATCTGTAATTTTTCTATAATTTTTTAATTTCTAATATTATAACAATAAAAAATAATATTAATAATAAAGTAAACAAACCATAAAAAATGTGTTGAGTAAAAATATAATGTTATTCACATTCATGTTTCAACTTTCATGTGTATATAGTTTATTTAAAGTATAAATATTAACACATTTGTGAAAATATATAATGTATAATTAAACACTAATCACAAACTATGGTAAATATATGAACAAAAATAATAATTTATATTTAAGTACATAATTCATGTAGAATATAACAATGATAATATACTAATTGCATGTGTGTGTGTGTGTGTGTGTGTGTGTGTGCGCGCGCGCGCGCGCGCGCGCGCGTGTGTATGAGAGACAAAAACAGAGAGGAGAGAGAGAGAGAGAGGGGGGAGATAGGGAAGGGGGAGAGAGAGATTTTCATAAGATCTTTATTTTATGTTAATTTTATGTTTAATTTCGATATTTTACATGTTTCATATATATATATCTTTCTAAGAGAAAAAAGTATTTTATAGGTAAACAATCGTGCAATCACTCATAATACGACATAAATAGAAAATAAATAAAAAAATAGAATAAGGAAAGGAAAAAAAATAGAAAAATAAGTTAATTAAAAATAAAATTTAAATTAATTATAAATAAATAAAAAATTAAAAAATAAAAATAATTATAAATATTATTTAAAAAAATATTAGAGTAACAAATTATTTATTATAATTTGTCTTTATAGATTAATTAATTTGCATGTAAAACAGGAAAAATTATGTTGTAACTGTCGCCATAGTCGCCATATTTATAATCGCAATAGTCTGACTCCGTGAGTTATAAATCTCACAAATGTAGAACTTTTTATACTTTTCTTTTTTCTCTGCACAGAAAAAAGATTAATCTTAAATCAAGATTAAATAATCCCATATATAAGCAAGAATATTATAATCTTTTTAAATTCTGGTTTTGATTTGATTAAATTTGTAAGGAAGTAAGTATTACTTTTGCTTGCATTAAAATAAAAATTCAATCAAGACTAAAAATCTTCCTAAGAAGATTATAATATTTTTTATATGATTTTATATATTTTATATATGAAATTATATAATCTTCATTTAAGACTAATCTTTTTTCTATGTATGAAGAATTATATAAGACAGTAGCAAATTATTCATTTGTACCATATATAAAAAATATAATTGTCCTGTCATCTTCATTACACACACACACACACACACACACACACACACACACGCGCGCGCGCGCGCGCGCGCGCACATGTGTGTAATAGAGATTAAATAATTATTTTAATAAAGATGAGCAATATTATCAAGCAAATAATATACAAATAATGTACAAATTGTACATTTGTAAATTATTATTTTGTATATTATTATTATTTATATATTGTCTATATTTATATATTATTTATATGCTTGTCAGTTGTTCATCTTTATTAAAATAATTAATTAGTAAAATAGATAATTAATAATTAAAATAATTACAATAATCAATTATTTAATCTCTATTTTTAACAAAAATAATTCCTCATAAATATATAATCAAGAAATAAAAAAATGCTTCTTTTTGGATTTTATATATCATTTTATTTTAGTAATTGGTTAGTGAAAATATCGTAACAATTACTTCTAAATTAAGAACTTCATAAAATAATATAATTTCATATAATTTTAAGATTTCACATAAAAAATTAGATAGATATTCATATCATAGATACAATGACAAAAGTTACAACACAAAGTAGCGATGGTATGATGAACACAAATAGAAAAACAAAATGGTTTCGTGCAACGGCCTCAAAGGTGTACATAAGAATTGAAATATGATACACATATCATTGTATCGTTGTTTCAAAACAACATGTTAGCAACGTGATCCTAAAGAAACGTGATCTCTACTAATTGCCAATATCATTGTTTTGCGAGTATTGTGTATTGTATAATCGTACAATACACTTAGTAGTAAGTACAATACACTTAGTAGCAATAACGGAGTCATTGTGACGTATGTTGATGCATTTGCGTTACTTACCGGAATCGCGATAACGATCGTTCATATCTCATGCATGTGTAATTGCAGTAAAAAAAAGCAAAAGAAGGACATTCGCGTAAACGTATAAGCTCTTCATCAAAAGAAAAAAAGAGAAAAAAGCCAGTCTTTGCAGTTAGGCTAAAATTGTTGGTCGGAGAATTTAGCTGACGCTGCGCATGCGCAGATAGGATTGTGTGCGAACACATGACGTATAGGTCGATAACTTTTTAGATACGTATTTATTCGTATTACGATGCCCTTGTACTTTGATATTTCATTTCTTAATAAATCCCTTTCATTTGAATTCGTCGCATATCCTTAATCAATCGCAATTTTGTTCTATTTCCTATATTAATTCCTATATTAATGTAGCACAACGTTAGGCGAGTAGTAACGGTAGTGGGAGAACCGGCAACGTTGCCAGAGTCGCTTGTTTAGTTTGCGATGTTGCAGTTTCTCGATGGTCAAGTATCAGAAGTGCAGTGAGTTTCTGGCATATTTGCCGTAAATATAACCTGTTTCCACGTGGCGAAAAGTTAACACTCCTCTGCCCGAGAGTCTTCCACACAATGATATAAATGTAAGTTCATCAATTATTATCTTGATCTGATGTAGGCTTAGATCCCCTGGATTTGTGGCGAGCAATCGTTGTGGGATATGAAACGTTATATGGACGAAACGTTTTATCGGGATTTTCTCTATTCAAATTTTGAACTTGCATACGTCTTAATCCCATTTGGATTTTTAAGATGTTTGAGAGATTGTGCGTATTTTAAGGCTTAAAACGAGACTATTAAATTTGTTTTAACTTGTATTTTTATTTAGTTTTCTCAAAACAAATACGGCCATTAATTATAAATATAATAAAGCACATTGCTAAAATTGGGCCTCAAGGCCCAAATCTATATAGAAATGTTTACTGTTGCTATAGAGACACTTTGATATAACAAGGACACCATTTTAAGTGACTTCATGTACGCCATTTTGTTGATGTTCCTTTTAGAACACACATTGGATGATTTCATTAATTTGAGGCTAATACAACTTTTTTTTGTGTGAGAAGTATGATTCATTTGTTACATATTATACTACGGTATTGTAAATCAATAATATTCAGATGCATAATATTTTCGTGAAATTTTCAACGAATATGTCGTTATAATTTTTTCTTTAGAAGTCTTAGATATTATGTAGATACAAATAATATATGTTTCGATTGTTTTCAATGATCTTTACGAATTATATTTGTCATTAATAATACTTCGTAATCGAAATATCACATTGATCGATTTAAATATGCATAATGTTAGAGTATAAAAAATTCAACATTCATTTTTTTGTTTAGTTTGACCTATTTTTTTTTTTGTAAAAATTTTTCGATGCATATATTTTTATCTGTTATTATGATTGCATTTTATATGAAGATTATGAACATACAATATTTTATGTGTTTTATATTTAAGTATATTTAAATAAAAAACGCTTTGTATTTTTTAAGACTTTAAAATAAATTTATTAATATTCTACAAGTTTTTTTATAAATATTAGTAACAATAAATATTTTGGTACTATTGGGTGCCTTTCATTTAGACACAAGTCGACACAAGTATCATCTTTGTTACTTATTTGATACCAAGAATGACGTTTGTGTTAATTTATGTTACTAAATGGAAAGCACTAATTATTTAGTCATCAGAGAATAATGCATAATTTTATATTTTCCGACATTGTAGCATGACGACATAGTAGTATTTTTTATCAAGATAAAAGTAATAACAGATGGCGTTACTTGTTCAGTTGACCTTTCATCTAGAAAATACTGCGCATAACAATACCTCTTGAAGATATAATTAATTACATTTTTTAATTTTTATATTTTAAGCGTTTTTTTTTTAAATTCTTATAGTATAAATATAATATAAATTGAATAATTTCAACATTTTATTGTTTTTCTTGGTTTTCTGTATATAGATTATTTAAATTTTTTAAATGTGAATTATACTTTCATATAACTATATAAATATTTATAAACTATATAAATATACTATATATAATATATACTATATATAATATATACTACATAATATATACTATATATAATATATATATAAATATTTACTTATTGAACTATTACCTTAATGGAACTGTTTGAATGAATTATAAAATTTTTGCGCATGTCATCTTTTTTATGCAATAATAATAAAGCAAGTTATTGTTATTGTCATTGTTAATGAAGTAATGTTTCAGTTCAATATTTTCATTGTACTTTAAAATCTAACGTATAATATTTCTTAAATTTTTTTACATTGTAAACTGTGTTCATATATTTGCCCAAAAACTGTAGCGAAAAAGTTCATATGAAATTATCGGGAAGAAAATTTTTCCGATTATCTGTCCTTATAGATTGTTATTTATTATTATTATAGTTGAAATTACGAGAAATTTGGTGTTTAACCACAAGTCAAGACAGAACCGCCGTATAAGGCGTCTTTGTGCAATTTTGTCGCTCTTAATATTTTTATTTACTAATCTCTTAAATTAATACAATTTTTAATACAATTATTATCTTTTAATATAATTTTTTAAAATAATTTTTTTAAGTATCTTCAGAAAGGCATAATTTTTCATTTTTGTTTTAGGATATTGCTTATGTAAATTTTCCTTGAGATCGAAATGTGTAAAAATTTTTACTTCATTGAAGTTAATAGAGAAATTTTTCATATACGATAAAAGTTATATGATCGGTAAAATGATTGGTGCTAAAATGACTTGGTATAGGTTATAATCCACTTGATGCTACAAATGCTTCGAAGTATTTTTTGATTGGTCAATTTATAAAATTCTTCTGATTGATCAATCAAATATTTCAAAGCGTTTATAGCATTAAATGGACCGCACTCATAGTTCTATGTGTACTAATTTTAGTAGCTTTGAAATAAACATCTATTCGATCTGACCAATGATTTCAGATTGTGATATGGTTCCTCTAAACTGATGTACAGTACATATTTAGGAAGACATTAAATTTGAATACAGAAGAAAGTACACACAATTGGTGTTAAAAATGGAGAAATGTTTTTTAAAAACTTAATTTAACATCCTCTTTATTAATGCTTCTTTGCTTGCGATGGCCCTGAGTCAATGTTATGTTGAATCTATGAATCGTACTACGTATCTTCGTGTTAGTTACCACGTGATCGGTATCTACTAGTAGATGTTGGAAGTTGATAAAACATTCTTATATGACTAATCGTTGATCAAACTTCAAACTCGTAATTTGGAATCCGGCCTGAAATAAAAAATGGTGGATATTTTTTATCATGAATATTTCCGTTACGGTAATCATAAATTTTTGGGACATTATATTTTTTGACAAACTATATAATTGCGAATAAATTTTTTATTGATTTTTCTTCATTGAGAAAAGAATATAGTTTTAGTGCGGGTATCCGCACTAGGACACATTTGGACACTCATGGAAAGGAAGGGGATATCAGGTAAAAAGAGGAAAAGCCGAATTCTACCGAAGTAAAAATTTCTAGGATGCATGAAAGGAAACTTTTGAAAATAAGACGGATGAAATAGCTGTGCTTTGCCGATTTTTTTTTCTTTTGCTCTATTATGAATTACAAGTAAACAATTGTACTAGAAATTTTCCTCTCTTACGTGTTGGAAAATATAGCTTGCATAATATCTCAGTAACACTAACATTACATCATGCTTAACAGTAACATTATATCATGTCATAATTTCCAATATATCCAGTAAGCAAATTGTCGTCAAATTGGTATTAAACTTGTTCAGAGATTAGTGACAAATCCGTCATCTGTGTCAACAATAAGTGTAAGCTCGTGTTTTGCTAACAAAGCCTATGTATGCAACCAGACAGTAAATTGGCAGCAAAAACCGGGCAAGCTTTGCGTAACGCTGTCCGACAACAAGTTATCAGCATAAACCTTTGCGTTGTCTGACGACAAATTGTTGCAAATCTGAGCAGGATCTGCGTAATACAATTTGACGTCAGATTGGCAGCAGAAATCGAGTAACTCTATCGTTTTTGTAACTATTTAAATCGTGATGTCATTGATATATCAAAAGATCTTTAAAAACGACATTTCTATTTTTTTTACTTTTATTTTAAGGGAATAATTTTAAACTTAATAAATAAAAAATAAAAATAAACATATTAAATTTCATTAATAGAAATTAATATATTTTAATATATTTACATTAAAGCACATTAGATTATGAGAATTCTGAATTCTAAAGATATAAAAGTATTGTACACCTTGTTCCAAAAGTAGTCCCTTGTTTTCTATACCAACACTATTTTCTAAGTACTGTGTTCGTTAATTTCCATGGTGTAAAAACACAGTATCATAGCTCGCACTAGTGCACACATAAATACTGCACACGTAATTATGACATGCCTGTGAGCTTTATTTATATAGATTTTGATTATACAGGGTGTTCCATTTTAAAAGTTGCACTGAAATATTTCTTCAGCGAAGCATTTTCAGAAAAAATGTTTTAGACAAAAGTTGTTTGGGTCAAAGGGACATAAGAGGGTATCATTAATTTGACCTTGGATGGCGTTACTAAGGTCAGGGCAAGATCACTTTAAATTTTTTAAATGGGATTTTTTAGTACATATTCTTGTAGCTTACCTCGAGAGCTTTTCAAAACACTATAATAAAGTACTTTTTCATTAAGTACTTTTCGAGTTATGAGGCTTGTAAGTTACAGCACCGCCGGCAGTATTACCCAAGGTGTACCACGTGGAGATTGTCCGATCGGATTTACACTTCTTTTGTGTGTGTGTGTGTGTGTGTGTGTGCGCGCGTGTGTGTGCGCGCGCGCGTGTGTGTGTGCGTGTGTGTGTATGCCAGCCAGTGGCAAGATCGATGAATTCTTCTGGAAGAATAAAATTGAGCTTCATTCAAATGTTCAAAATGTCCACCATTATTCTGTAAACACAATCGAAGTTTCAAAGTTTTCTAATACTGATCTTTGTATCTCTGGAGTTATCCCTTCACAAACTCTATTCTATTCATCTTGTCTAATCTGGTGGTCGGTGCATTCTTGTAAACAATATTTTTCGAATAACTCCAGAAGAGAAAATCCAGCGGATTTAAATCTGGTGATCTTGGAGGAACTGGTCTTTCTGGACCTATCCAACGGCCTATCCGTATGGTACATCTTGGGTAATGCGACGGTATTGTAACTTTCAAACCTTATAATTCGAAAAGTATTTAATGAAAAAATACTTTATTATAGTGTTTTGAAAAGTTCTCGAGGTAAGCTACAAGAATGTACAAGTGTACAGAAAAATTGGGGGTTCTATTTAAAAAATTCAAAGTGACATTGCCCTAATCTTAACAATGCCACCAAAGGTCAAATCAGTGATATTAGTACTCTCTCATATCCTTCTTCGACCCAAACAACTTTTGTCTGAAAAATTTTTTCTGAAAGTGCTTCGCTGAAAAAAAAATTTCGGTGCAACTTTTAAAATGTAACACTCTGTATATAGAACAAATTTTACAAGCGAGAAACGGATACCAACGAACACTATCTAGCAGCGATCTTGTATTCAGTGATATCGCAAATCTTGCTCAATTTCTGCCGCCAATTTATCATTAGATGACGCAACACTTGCTTAGTTTTTGCCGTCAATTAATTGTTAGCGTTGCGCAAATCTTGCTTATATTTTGCCATCAATGTATCGTCAAACAGTGTTGCGCAGATTTCGGTCTTTACCACTAATTTGCTGGTTATATATGAATACATTCGCTGATTTTACTGCTGATTTACTGATCAAATTATGTCAGTAGATATTTTGTTATATATCTGTTTATACACTTTGTCGACATTATCTGATGAATCAAATTTTGTATTAAATTTGTATCCTTCTTGCCAACATAAGATTTATAGCAAAATTTTGCAAGATCCCAGACACACATCTAAAAGACTTCATAAAGACCCATATTTATAAACAGACCTTGTACTTGAGGGTTCCTTAAATTTATCTTCAGATTTTCTACGAATTATTTCATTGGCTACTGAGCATCTAAAGATAAATTTAAGGAACCCTCAAGTACAAGGTCTGTTTATGAATACGGGCGAAAGACATGCATGTTGTTTGAGATGTTTTCAACAGAAAGCGATTCATTTGGACATAGTGCGATTGACCACAGTCATTTACAGCGATCGTTGCTTAGAATTTTTTCATTAGACCAACCAATCGAAACATTTTATATTAATTTGACCAATTAGCGACGTATGTAATCGAAACCCTTTCTTTTCAATAAATTTGGAATATTGATGCAATATTACGTTAGTTGGTGTTTAATGGAACGACCTAGAAAATGAAAAGAAGTAGAAGAGAAGATATCAATTTGTTTTTTCTAAATATCATCAAGATTATTCTTGATTATGTTCGATTAATAAAAAAAAAAATTTCTGTGAATAGTTGAAGGTGAAAGTTGTGAAAAGTTGTTTTATTGAAGAATGAGAAATTTCGACATCAGCATGTCAAATGGACGATATGTATGAATGTAAACATAGTTAAAGGGGAAGGTTTTCAGATTTAGAAAGATTAAATTCCACGATTTTTTTAAAGGAAAGCTGTTTGACATAGAAATGTAAGATTTTAGTACATATTTATTCATGTTTAAACTATATGTATAAATTTTTGAAAATCTTTAAACTCAAAATTCTCGAAGTTATAAACCGCTACGCACATCTTGTCTTTTAATGGTAGAGATAATGATAGAGAATTGCTATCTATCTTAAACGAGCCAATAAAATTTTTTATCTATATGAATGTTAATTTATGTCACTATTACTATATTCTTACTAGAACCAAATTAATATTTTTAAAATTTATATTTTTTTGTTGAGAAAAAGAACAAAAAACATAAAAATTAGAACTTTAATGTTTACAATGTCGTCATTTTATTAAATACAACCTTTTTATTCTTTTTTATTATATTTTATTCTTTTTTTTTTATTGTTCGAAAAACTCGTAGGGAATTTGGAAAGATGTTACATTTCGCGCAATCATGTCGTATTTTATATCAATTGTAATATCTTGCATATCATTGAAGCATCTGAAAGATGATACATGTTACAGTAACGTTTGCGCAAATTCATTGAATATTACTTGTTCTATGCAATTTTAAAGCAGCAAAAGAGTTTCTGCTGTTTATGAAGAGGGTGAAAATACTGTAAAATGATTCGTTCAATTCACAATTCAAACGTGAAGATTTCAATATTAGAGATTGGGATTGCTCAAGCAGACTTTTATCTGTTGCTGATAATGATGATGAAATAAAGATCGATATATACTACCAGTACTGAAAATCTGTGTTATTCGATATAGCACAAAACATTCCAGCAATATTGCAGAAGATCGAAAAGAGTTAATATGTTGAATAAAGGTACATTTAAACATAAATAAATTGTGTTCTAATTTAGCTTTAAAATCCTTATGAACTTTTCGAACAATAATATAGATGATAGTGACATTCATACAGATTAACCCTCAATGGTCACCCGGGAGTCCATGAAACCCCCAAAAAGAGTTTAGCCTGAATTTTCTATAACTTAAATTTTAAAATAGCGCTTGCCGCGCTAACTACCGAAATTTTAAGATATCTTCTATACCTTAATGCGCTTGAAGATCTGCAACGCGTTAATGTTCTTGTGGCAGTTGAACAAAGTGGACGTTCACTAATTTTGTTCTTAAACTACATAATCTGTAGAGTAAATTCCTAAAATTTTATTTAAAAAATATAAAAAATTAAAAAGTTATGACTTTTTAAGTAAAAAACTTTTTTATGTTAATTTTTTTAAATAATTTTTTAGTTATACTAATTTTAAAATTCGGATAAATAGATCATTGGATTATATTATAGAAATGTTGAAAAATGTCCAATAATTTTTTTAGCTTATAATAATCAATACTGAAAGCATAATAACCGCTTTAAATACACTGGGATTCAATGGATGTGTAATCGTTGTATAATTCTGCTGATGCGTGACCGTTGAGGTCACATTAAAAATTTTGTTGATGAAATTTTGTTTATTTTACTTGGATAGAAGTCTTCCAGTCATGTTCATCATCAAAAAGCTGTTTTTCAAGAAGGCGTTTTATAACTTCAAAAAATTGAGATTAAAGATTTTCAAAAATTCATCTTTATCTCGATGAAGTTAAGATCCTTAGTTATCTATTGACGAAAACAGAGTTAAAAAAAGATAAGGAGATATGATCGATCATTTGCAGTGACAAGAGGGATATGCTTATATCTATCAATCTAGTATATGAAAATCTTTTAATAAGAAAGGTTTTATAATTTATTAGAATAAAAAGATAACATTTTAGGAACGCCAATTTTTAATTTTGAATCATAATATTAATATTCTATTAGAAAATATAGATAAGTTAATTAAATAATTAAATAATTTATAAATAAGAATAGAAACGACTGAATATGTGAAAACACAATAATTAATTAATTGTGCGCTAGGCGGTCAAAGCTAGGTCTTCGTGCTATGTTTCTTATGTGAATTTGTATACATATCTCAAGTTCAAGTTGCGCGCCGAATAAATTTTCGGTCTTAAAACACAGTCTTAAGATGAACAAGGATAGTAATATCACAAATATTAAATTGATAATCAATTTAATCATAACGATGCTAACAAACATCTCAATCCCTTATTCCTCCCGAATATTATGAAGAATTTGTTGCGAAAAATAACACCTCAGCCAGGGATCGAATCTGGCTAAATAATTTATGTTTCATGTTCAATGATGTTTGATGTTCATGATTATCAATTTTGACAATTCGTTGCATTCGGAAAATGAGATTGGTATTCCTGATCGAGTTACGCATTATCAAACATTGGGCAATAGTCAGTTGTACTCTAACCTCGTTGGTCAATAGCGTTGCCTCATTGCCAAGTTTTCCACGTTATACTTTTTCAGTTCAGCAAATAGGCGTACTTTAGCGTTTTGCTATACAAAAAAATTACATGGTGAATGGACTTAATTTTTGGACATAAGAAAGGGACATAAAAAAAGGTTTGCTGTAATTATTTATATAATTTTTATGTAAATCAAAACATTTTAAAAAGTAACGTAATGTGATATCACTTGTTCAATGTATCTGCCATAAATTGTTTTATGCTACCGTGTATAAAACTCTAACTTTAACTTTTTTTTTTAAACTGGTTCATTGGTTTGAAATTTTAATGTGATGGTAGTTCGCTTTAAATAATATTCTATGTAATTTTTAAACAGATTGAAGTATTTTGATTTTTTAATCCTACTTTCTTAAAAATTTTAATCACAGTCGTAATCAAGATCATATCGACCAATCACAGTCGAGCATAAAACCACAATTTTGATTGTGATTAGTTGATTTGCTTACCTTGTAATTACGAATAAGCCTCGGTCTAGTATAGTAGATATAGTTAACCTCAAAGTGTAAGAAATTGACCAATTATATTCGATTATTTTCTTCAAATTCAAGTGTGATTGGTCAATTTCTTAAGGCTTAAAGCTTACTACACCTATTGTAGACCAAGGCTAAAACTTTTTTAAAACGTAATAACTCTTAAGACGTTTCTGAGAAATCTTGCAGCTGGACGGACGAATGGACAGATAGACAAACAGACCAAGGCCGGATTCTGTACCGCCTATTGACAGTTGTTGTGCAGCTTTTTTTATTATATATAATATCTGATCCCAGATCACTGAAATTATGAAGTTTGCTACGCTGCACTATTTAATAAATATGTTTTTAGAACTTTATTTCTATGTTTAATAGCTTTCCTTTAAAACAATCTATGAATGAACTCCGCACTAATTATATGAAAAATTATGATGAAATGAGTTGATTTTCATATATGACATAACCTATAATCCGACAGGATATCAAAATCGCAAAATCAAAAAAGATGATTTTTTTTAGAATTTGATCATGTTTCGAATTCTATTTATAATTTTACATATGTGCTACAGAAAACATTTAAACAATCAGAATTATAACTACAAGGCTCTATGCACAATAGAGAAATATGAATAAATATTAGATATTACTCGAAAAAATCTAAAATTGGGATTTAAGATGTCTTTATGACGTCTTTTAGACGCCTGTCGGCATCTAGAGATATCTAAATGATGTCTTAAATTCCGATTTTTAGACTTTGTATTATAAGATCTAATATATTTATTCTTATTCCTCTATTGTATGCAGGGCCTGATACTCCATTTTTATAAATCGAAAACGCATCAAATATGTATAGTGCATAAAAACCCATGACTGGTTAGTACCCAGTCTAATAAAAAAAATCTAAGCTGATCGCTGTGAGTATAATAGTTGTGGATAATCGGATGAGCAAATAGATCTTATATATAAATGTATAACCTACAATAATCTAACCTACAAAATACATGAAGTTCGATTTGAATTGGTTTTGCAGTGAGCGCGTGTATGCATATTTAGATCCATATATTGGCTATTGGCTTCTTACGAAGGCTTATATTCTTTTATTATTGCTTTATTTATAATTATAATTATAAATTATTATAATATTATAATTATAAATTAAATTAATTCGTGTAATATAAGGATTTTTTCTTTTATCTATGATTATATTAACTTATAATTTKAKATATACATTAAAATTATAAATAGAATTCTGTCGCGAATTATAAATCGTGTAAAGTGAGCTTAAGTTAAGAGTATATTCCTTTAAAACATAACAATTATAAGATTTTTTCTTTTATCTATGATTATATATTAGCTTATAATTTGATATACATTAAAATTATAAATAGAATTCTGTCGCGAATTATAAATCGTGTAAAGTGAGCTTAAGTTAAGAGTATATTCCTTTAAAACATAACAATTATAAGATTTTTTCTTTTATCTATCATTATATATTAGTTTATAATTTGATATACATTAAAATTATAAATAGAATTCTGTCGCGAATTATAAATCGTGTAAAGTGAGCTTAAGTTAAGAGTATATTCGTTTTGCTTATTATTTAATTAGTCAATAACTTTCTGTTAAATTGAAAAATAGTTTTTCTTTTTCCTGTGAAATTTAATTTTTTGAATAACAAATAGACTATAATTTTTTTAGTTATGTCACTTTTGAAGCAAATGATGTGTAAAAATTTATTATTACCAATTTATTTCACCAATAAGATCCAATTTTTTAATTACAATTAGTATGGGATTTTTTGTCTTGAAAATCGTTTTCTAGATCAAAATCTTCTCTTAAGCAATAAGGGAGAATCAATTTCTCAAGATCAAAAGTGCAAAATCTATATTATGGTCAAATATCAATGGACCTAAGATCGAAATAAAACCGACGAAAATCGATTGCCCTACAATACGGCGAAGAGCAACGTCGTTCCCCCCTCCCCCCACCATGAAGTCTGTCATTGGTGCGCCGAGCAAAAGGGAAGGGTTCTATTCATCAACCGTTCAATAAAACGAATCCGTGACGAAGATTCTATGTGCAAATTATAAAATTTCACACGAACGGATGTCGTTAAAGTTGATTATAAATTGGATCCAATATAAGTAAGGAACATGGAATGATATAATAATAATTATAATATATGCTACTTATGTGTGTGTGCGCGCGCGCGCACACACACACACACAAAATCTGTAACAAGATGATAAAATCGATAAGACTTATTATATCTATTGCCAGCTTATCGCATGCACATTCAAATAAGAATTTACATGAAAATATGTGAAAGAAAAAAATCAAATGAAATAAAACGTGTGAATGCAGTTATTAGAAAGTCGCGTTTTTGGATTTGTATAGTGAAAAAAAGAGACCCATTTGGGATTATTTGCTGTGTGGCCTTGCAGTTACTCCAGACGAGCATAAACGGAGCGGCGAAATTTTTTGAAAAATAAGGTGCCGGTTTATACGCGCCGGTTAAAAATAAGATTCCCTTATTGCGCAGCGAATCGGGACGTCGCAAGCGCAGTTTCTGCTCGTATTTTTCGACGCTTCGTGCACGCTCGGCAATCTCCGGAATGGAAACTCGGGGCCTAAGTGCAGTGTGCTTCACGCTCGATGCGCAGACCTGTGTGTGTCGATGACGCTGAGGTCAGTTCACGCGGTTTCTTTAATTCGCGCTTGATGATACGGAGGGAACGATGCGGGGGGCAGCGATAACGACGTACGTCGCGACGTTCCGCAAACTGTTCTATTTTTCAAGTGCCACTGTACGCTCCGTGGCGTCACGTTCGTGCCGAACGAACGCCTAATAAAGCGCACATTCTTCGCAATCGCAACTCCTCGGTGTGTTTCTCGATCCTTGCAACGTCCGAAACAATTTGCTCTATTTAAGGGGCATAATCTTTTTAAGGTGACGCACTTTAAAGTGACTTCACGTAGATAAGTGCGTTTTCTCGCGTCTGTCGAGGTTGCACGACAACATGAACTCGCCCGAGTCGTTAAAAAAATACCGGATTGAATATCGAGATCGCGTCCGAAGATCTTGAAAGATAAAAGCGATTCCTTCTCCAAATGTAAAAGTATTACCGTTGCACCACTCAGTGGGGGGATACTTGTCCTCGATCCGCCATCTTTCGCCTCGATAAGGTCAGGGCCCTCGGCCCCTTGGGCAGGGCCTGATCGCGTACCGTTCGGCTTCCATGAACGATTTCCGCGATAATTCGTGAACACGTTCGGATTACGAGCGCGACAGGTTTCGCTCGTTTTATCGAGACGCGTCGGATTTGCCTCAAATGTTACGTTCAGCAAAATCGTGACGCGCACCGATGGGCATCGATCCAGAATAAGGCGCGCTCGCGTGCGCGCGCGCACATGGTACAGTAGGTGTCGAAATGTTAAGATGCTTCTTGTTCGACGGGTGATCTCTATGCACTAATCGCTGAATCAAGAGCGATAGGTGTTATATTGATACATTGAACAGAAATAACTTAAGTTTTGTCTGATTCTAAAAAGAGACGGACATCCAAAAGGAACGAAAGAGGTTAAACGTGCCGTATGTACGGAAAAGGGAGGGAGGGAGGCTATTCGAACACGAGTCAATTTTGATAAATGATTCCTTTTTAAATTTTTTTGTTAGTTTCGAGAAAAGAAACTCATCTTGCGGGTGCAAAGTTCGCCGGCAATGCAACAGTCGTTACTGTATTCTTCATTTGTTTTGTCCTAAAGATCGCAAAGATATCGTTATTCAAAACTGCGGAATTTATCTTGTTTTTCATTTCTTTCATTTTTTTTTAATCGTATTGTAATTTATATCGCTATTATTTTCGATTTCGTGTAGAAATTTCTTGTAAAGAGATAATCTACACGAGGCGAATTATCTGAAGTAATAATAATATAATGATGGCGAACTCTATGATTGGTTACTTTTTTCATTGACGATACTGTCAATAGAATTGATGATGCGGGATCATTGTATCTGCAGTATTGGCGCTGTCAATCGGGATATGGAATGTTCCTATCTTATATAATTTTTATTTCACGGGTATTTTAAATTATTTTGAAATATATTTATTGTAAATAGTTTATTACTTAAACAATATTATGGATTTATGATATATTTAAAGATATTACATCATAAATAGCTAATAATTGTTAGCAGCTTTAAGCGGAAATGATAAATTTTAGACAAATATAAATGCGTCGTTTACGATTGTAAAAATCTTGTGATAATAAAGATTTATAAATATGTTCACTGGAATATTAGTTTTTCTTTCGTTAATTTACTAAATTACCTTTGAGTTAATATTAAAGTATTCTGACAATAAGTTATATATATATATATATATATATATATGTGTGTGTAATAATATACAGTATATAGTATAGATATATTAAATAAAAATATAAATTGTATATTAAAAAAAAAATCATTATACATTGTGCATACATTTCTCATGTAATTTTTTATTTAATTATAGATTGAAAGATATTTAATAGTCCAGATAAATGAACAGTGACATTTTACTGTGCTCAATTTTATAATGGAGGAGGCACAAACAGAAACAGTGCATAATACAGAATCTAGTTCTATAATCTCATGTGTCGATAGAACTGATATTGATGAATTGTCGAAAGAAAAAGAAGAAGAATTATTATTTGGTGCAGAAGAAGAAGGGGATGATGAAGATACATTGTCTGATGATAGCTTGCGTTTGAGATTATCTGACGATGAGGAAACTGAGCAAGAGGATGTTATAACAAATGACACAGATACCACGGAATTAAAATCTCAGAGCAGAACAGCTGGTATGTAATTATTTTTTATCTGTGAGAATTAGATTAATGCACATTACTTAATATGTTATTAAATAATTTCGGAATCTTGATGTATGTGTCTCTTCACATTGTATTTAATGGAACTATCTTTAAAATAATTTGCATACCTAGATATTTGTAAAATGTTAAATTTAGAAATATGAAATATAAATATCACAGAGGAAGGAGAGAAAGAGAAAAAGTAATTATGTTTTATAAAATATGATTAAATAAAACATAATTTTTTTTATTTACTGAGATATCCACGTTTTCTTGCATCTATATAAATATTAGCACTTTGTTTGTAGAACAGCCAATTTTAGATACAATCGTAGAGAAGACATTCTGCTCTGATCTGCAGCAGACTGTGGAAGAAATTTCCAAGCCTGATAGTGAAGAACCAACGCAAAAGGAACATAATACAGGTAATATCTTTATGTACAGGTAATATCTTATATTATTTTCTTATATTTCCATCTTCAAGACACTGGAAATAAAGAGGGAGATCGATCATTTTATTTGTTGCAGCAATTGAGGCAGAAAATTTACCATTCAATGAATATATATCCGAAAACAAACGAAAACAAGAAAGTACACATAATTCAGAAAATACCGATGTGACTATTAGTGAATCTAATGAAAAGTGTATGTTCAAATCTAGCAAAGATTTAAAAATTACGGATGTAAAGAATGCATGTTCAAGTGCACTGTCTGAACAACATATAACATTAGAAAATGATAATTTATCTATATTGAATAATCAGACAAGTAATTTTCGAAATGCAGAATTAACAATTCACAATGAAGAAAATCTAAAAAAGACAGTCAGCGATAGTATAGAAATAATTACGACAAATACTTGTGAGCTAAATAAATTAGATAATGTAGACAGTAGTAGTAGTTCTTCTGTAAATTCTACTAATGTTAAGATATGTAATGGCGAAAAATTATCTACGACTGTAATTGTTTCTAATAGTAATGATAACAATTTAAAAGATAAAATAATAGGAAAACATATTAAAAATGATAATTATTCTTTAAAATGCTCATATGAACTTAATAATGGTCCAGATTATATGGATTTAGATAAATCTGGCAATTCTAACGATTCATCATCTCATAAAGATACTGTAATACATGAAAGGAAAAACAAGAATCCAGAGCCTATAATAGAAAGCAAAAATGCATCAAATATACCAAAAATTACAGAAAAAATGACGAATACTTCATTGATACAAAATCAAAATAATTCATCCAATGTTAAAGTCATCACAGAAATAACGAATGAAGACAGTGATACTAATAATAAATCTGCAAACGAAACTGTAAATAATCCATTCTTACAAACCATTTTATTGACACTCAGCGATGTGAGTGATTCTAATAATGAGAATGGAACTAAAAACATTGATATTTCAAGAAGAAAACGAATTAAAAAAACAATCGATACAGTACAAGATCTTGTTGGGGAAGATAAACAAGGTAGGAAATATTTAACATCAAAAGCAGAATGTGGCATTTCATCAATTTCTGTAATTAAAAATTAAAGAAAAAAAAACATTAAACAAAAAATGTGACAGAAATCTTAGCAATTTTATGTAGTCAAATGCAGTATTATTTCAAGATTTTTAAGTGGATTTATGGATGATTTATGTGTGCAACTTTTGTTTCTCAAAAACTTTTAAGGGCAATATGTTATCGCTTAAAATATTTTGATGTTTATACACATATTTATAATAATAAATATAATAATATTAAGTATGTGATAAATATAAAAAAAAAATACTATAGAGATAATAGTTTTAAAATTATTTAATTCTATCGCAATTATAAGAAAGTATGCATATTTTAAAATAAATTATTTCTCTGTTCTCTGTTGTTCTTTGTTGTCGTATATAAAAATTTTTTATTATAGTTCATAATTTTTACTATATATTTTTTAATATAAATTTATATATTCTATAAATTCATGTATATTTTTTATATTAAACTATTTTTGTATTTTATTATTACAGATGGAAAGGAGAGCATACGACAAAAACGGAAGACTGCTAGAAATGCAGAAGAGATAATCAGGAAAAAGTATCTTAATAGCGACAGCGATTCTAGCGACAATACGGAACAATTTGTAATAGTGAATCACAAATTGAATCAGGATACACGTCCTTCATCATCACCTATATTAAAACGTAATTGTCCGGAAAACGAAATTTTTAATGGTAATGTCAAGAAAGTGAAGATGAATTCTGAGGAAAAGAAGGACGTCACACAATTATCTTTCATTGAAAAATTTTTCCGGAGGGATATTAAAGAGAGATTACCAAAACTTACGCAAGAGGTAAAAAAAATATTCATATTAGAATAAAATATTTCTCAATGATTCGTTATATGTGCAACAAATTCAATTAATTATGAATACTTAACTTGCTTATTGTATACCACTGTTATAATATACTTGCTTATTATATATGTTATATGTTAATATATATATATATATATATATATATATATATATATATATATATATATATATATATGTTACTGTTATAATTACTTAAGGAACTGGAAGAGCTTCTAATTCAAAAGATCGTCGAAACGATCGCGATGCGCAGTGAAATTGGACAGCTTAGAGAACAAGCTCGTATATCAGAGAGATTTCAAGAAGTAACGCGTGTAAAAATGCAGCAATTAAGCAAGCAAGTAAAGGATTTCGAGATGGTTTTGCTTCGTAATAAGACAGATCGCATTGCAAATCCCGATAAAATTGTCGCACCTATAAAGATAAACAGATCCGTAGGCCTGCAAGTCAGCTTCATAACGGTATTTATTTATCGTAGAGATATATTACATTTTCACGATATTTCCTTAAAATTATGCTAACGATTAAATGCTCTACTCGAATAGGAACACGGAGTACAAAACTTACGACAAACCGCGAATCTCAAGTCTGCAGCAAATACCACGAATACTACAAGTAGTCCTTCATCTGCTGAGACAAATAATAATGTGACAAGCCCAAGGCGCAGTGGAATCAAAATAAGATCGCCCCGTCCTGTAGTGACCATGTCTACTCCTGTAATCACACAAAATCCGATTCAAACAGCCCCTCTTATTTCAACTGTAACACCCGCGGCTTTAGTTGTTGCTAAACCCTTGGAACCCCAACATACTATCCAACGCTGTCCACCGCTAACACTGACCAATCAACCTACAAACATGCAACCAATTTTATCTGCTGTGAGTGTAACATGAGACTTATTCTAACTTTACAACTAACATAAATCCTAATACTTATTTAATCATAATAATTATTAGTATTGCATTAATTTATTTAACACAAATTTTATAGTCACAACAGCAGGTTCAATCGCAGCAGGCTATTGTTCTAAATGGTAAAATACAAAATCAAATAAATCGTCCGATAGCTCCGAAGCCAAGAAGTAGCGATCTTATTGATCTTACAGATGAGGAAGAAAAGAATAAATGTATGTTCATTCATTTTTCTATGTATATCCTACATAAGAGAGGGGTTAAAAGAAACGGGGCAAGTTTTAATATCTATAAAAAAATGTGATAAATGAAATATACAGGCGCAAGAAAAAAATAAAAGTTTGTAATAGCTAGCATCTTATGTCTTGTTCATAACATTTGTTCACATAAATGTTACAACTTGCTTCTGTTACTTTTAACCTCAGCTTTTCTATATAGACGAAGCATGCTTTAAGGCTCTGATCTCCATCACAATGCTTAATAAACATCTATAATTATCGCATATTTTCACATTATTTAACATATCGAATCCTATATTACAACAGCAAATGCGAAAGTTACGACTGCAACTACAACTCCTATAATTGAGCAGCAATTGAATGCAGCATCGAAACCTGCGCAATCCTTTCAAATACAAACAATACCGGCAAATGTAGCAATTACGAGGCAACCAGCTATAAAAGTGATAACAACTAATCAACAACCAGCACAAACTGTTCTCACTGTAAGCATTTTTCTTGTTATATATGCGCGCGCACGCGCGCGCGCGTACACAC
>JANQDE010000147.1:39256-64595 GCA_037157785.1 Cephalotes varians
GAGAGAGAGAGAGAGAGAGAGAGAGAGAGAGAGAGAGAGAGAGAGAGAGAGAGAGAGAGAGAGAGAGATACATATATAGAGTCTATAAAAATTGGAATCAAATTTATAGGTTTGTTTGCGTCGTAATGCCCCAACATGCTCCTATTTGCTCCACGTTCCATTCTATAATATACGTTACGTAATACTATAGATTGGAGCGTGTTGGGGCATGCGACGCGAACAAACCTTATGTGTTAATACGGTCGAATACGTGAAAAAAATTCATATAAACTTATGTCCGAAGATGTTTTATTAAAGAGTTATATGCGTTCAAAGATTCATGAGCAGAATTGTTCTTATAATAATTAGTTTATGAAAAACTGATAGAAGATCAGATTTGGGCGTATTTAAAATGCAATTTATCACAATTTCTAATATGATAGAATTATTCAAAAGAATTCGATAATCATTAATTTGATGAATGAAAGTGTATTCCTTCTTACAGAAGGAAAAAATTTTGAACTCTTGTAACTACTCAGCAAACATTTTGTTCATGAAATGTTATTAAATGAGAAACAAATGCCAATGGACCGATAATATCAAGGTCTTCTCCTATTATTCTCAGTTAGTCTCCAATGTAAACCAAATCTGAAGAACATTCTAAAGTCAAATTAAAAATAAAACCAGAGTGGATCTGGCAAAAGTAATGCGTGATGACAAATTGACGCAACAAATCCAAAGCAAATTTGTCGCCAGAAGCGGAAACAAATCAGTATCCAGATCTCTGAATTAATTTTTACACAGAACCCAAAATCTTATTTATTTTTGTTTTCAATTTATTTGTTTCCAAGAAATTTTATTAGAATATGGGTGAAAAATCTCATAATGTTGTACCTTTTATTTTTATCTTTTTATTTTGTGTCTATTTTTTACTTACGAGTGGGTAGAACTCCGTCGCGTTCATCTGGTGGCGTTGAATGACCAGTCGATACAGATATAGTTTAAACATCTTTTGAGTTTCTCAACACGTTTAATAGACCTGCTTGCTGTTGACTGTCAATCTGTTGTATATTTTAACCAATAGATGCTGTTGCATTCTTGTTGACACTTTCAATAACGAAACTGCTTGATATCTGGCGTCAATCTATCAATTTGTTGGCTCTTGATCACTCTATCATATATTTTGCCAACAGAGGTTACATTTACTGGAAATGGTTATAATATCAGCAATAACAAAATATGTTTCTCATTTGCAGTCTTTCGGCAAACATAATCTGTTGTCAACATTTGCAATTGCAAAAAATGTTATAGAGGTACTTATAAAATTCATATATATACAAATCAAGACATGTAAACAATAAGAGCTATTTGTTTCTAAATCAGTAATTCCATCTAATGAATTATAAAAAAACGATTCTATTTGTGAATCTTTGAACATTACAAATCTTTATTAAAGCATTTTTGGATATGAGTTTATATACATTTTTTATATATATTCAAACACTAATTAACATATTCAAACACTAAATAATAAACATAAATTTGTTTCAACACTTATAGATATATATATATATATATATATCTATATCTATATTTATGTTACATATATATTTTTAGAATAATGTGAATCCACCCAGATTAGCATATGTGATGCAAAGTGGCACAGGTTCATCAAGACAAGTATTGATAGCATCAAATCCTAATCAGTCAGTACAGGTTAGCAATGATTTCTCGTTTCTTTGCCAGAAAATTTCTTTTTAAAAATAAGAAGTTTATTGTAATATTGTTTTATGTGAGTAAAAAATTCAAATATCTTCTAGCTACGGCCAGTGAGCACACCTAACAGACCACCATTTTCAACTGTTACTTACAAAACAGGTAATTAAATTACATTAAAGGAAGCGTATTGTATTAATACGCTATTCTTTTTAATATTATAATGATACGTTTTAAAAGAACAGGGAAAAATGATTATAGAAAATATAATGCTCGTTGCAAAATTTTTTGCATTCTGTTATTAACTTCATTATCTTGTCAATAGGAATATCAACGATCACAAATGGTGCTGTGCGGGTACTAACCACGCCAGTTCTGCAAAATGTACAGATAAATAAGGTGACTATCAAAAATAACGATTCTAATCTTATGATGTTTATCGAACACGATTATGATTTTAGTGTTTTATTTCAGCATCCTGCACCACTGCCAGACATTCCAAATTACGCAGCGACGCCTGGCTGGAAACTTCCACCGCCTGCACCATCGTTGAAGATTTCAAAAGTATCGAATGGTAAACTATGAATGTCTCTGTTTAATACAAATAATTCAAATTCAACTTTTAAGCTATGTTAATGTCATATCGATAGGAATAGTGCTGTCCTGGAACATGAACTTGTCGGATAAATATGCGGATATAGCCAGTTATCAATTATACGCGTATCAGGAAGTTGCTGGTGTAAATCCTAACACATCATTGTGGAAGAAAGTGGGAGATGTGCGTGCATTGCCGCTTCCTATGGCATGTACCTTGACTCAGGTAAATTGGAGCATCAACATTGTAATTCATCAGAGGAATAGAATCAGTTTCTTGCCAGTTTCTTGTTTGGAATTTGCAATACTTTGAGAACAATATTTTTGTTACAGTTTTCTGAGGGTAACAATTATTACTTTGCGGTCAGAGCAGTTGATACACATTCTAGAAAAGGACAGTACAGTATACCTGGGAACATTTCTCTATAAAAAAGTAACATCAAATTTTGAGATTCTTTTTCTATTTCTTCTTTAATTTTGTACTCCTGTGTTCAACGCATAATTGTGATAACAATAATTTGTAGATAAAATCTCACAATATTATGATGTATTACGAATCTGATTTAACGATTTAGATAATGTCCATGTCTTTTGAATCCAAATGTAGTAATTATTCTCGTTGATATTATACTCGTAAATGCTTCCAATCGCTCATACACATAATTTATTGTACATAATTCCCGACTTCATAACAGAATTTTTTGTTTCTTTTTATTTAATCTTTTAATTTTTTAAATAGGTGAATTTTCACGTATGCTTTTTGGGACAAAATATTGATTTTACAACATAATGTAATTTCTTAAAGACAATTTCTTAAAGACTTTTATGATAAATTCATAAAATTATCTGAAGATTTTTGGTTCCTGGTTTTTATTGCATGAACACTTAACAAACTGTCATGAGTGCGTAAGACAGAGAATTCTAGTCAAAAGATTTCGTACAATTCAAACATGCAATGTTATTCGAAGACTGGTTTTCAAGGAAGTATATTATTATTTGAACCTAATTGAAGGTTCTACGGCGACAATGTACTTGCTTGATTGTTTGCGCTGAGTGTCATTGAACGCTAAATGAAAGATAGCGATAGCTAGACATAACAATCGTAGCACAAAGTGGAATGTTTTGTACATTAGCTATTACTTGATATAATTTTTATCATTGAATGATTTGTTATTCATAATAACAATGTTAGGTGAAAAATTATTAAAGCAAAAAACTAATTTGCTCTGTGTATGTGTGTGTGTGCGTGTGTGTGCGTGTGTCTTTATATATACATTTTAATACTACACATTTATGTTCAATTCCAATGTGTTTCTGTTAAGAGAGAAGAGATGATCTGTTTGTAATAAAAGAATTATATGCAATATCTAAGCTAATGATCAAAGCATTTCCTTTTGTATGAAAATTATCTTATATATAATTTATATATATATATATATATATATATATATATATATATATAATTATCGTTATATAATCTTATCAATCTTATTGTCGTTTTTTGTTCAGCGCTCAATTGCGAACAGTCAAGCGACATGTCGCTCCTACTCCTCGAGTTTTAGCTACTATTAATGACGTAAAGTCGAAAAACTTCCATATGCTATGCTTCTTTTCTGACTGGACAATGGTATTACCTAAATTTAATTATATTAATTTTTTATATTAATTTAATTAAATTTAATATTATAACGCACTTGATATTTTCGATGATTTGGTATTTTTCAATGTGATTTCTAGACTAATATTTTCCAGCAATTTAGCTACAACGTAATCGTTACTCTAAATAATATGATTTGCTCAACTTTTATACAGCTAAATTGGATGTGTATCTACGATGCTAATGTATGTTACAGGAAAGTTTCTTCTAATGAGCGATAGACACATTATCTAAATCGCTCGTATGTAAATATCAATGTGTGCGTGTGTGCGCGCGCGCGCGCGCGCGTGTGTGTTGTGTATAATATTGCACGTGTCATTATAGAATAAGCGATATGATACTGATTAAATCTAAATTAATAAACTTCATTTACTTGTTATATGATAAAATAAATAGTTAAATTAATCATCCCTTTTGTATTTATATAAAATGAGTAATAAACTTTTCTCAATTAATTCTGTCTCACACAAGATTCAGATTCAGATTTTATTCTCTACTCGTCATCACCATGTAATCATCTTTTCAATCCAGTCTAAATATATTTAAGATAAATTTATCCAATCTATTTTATAAGAGATTCTTGGTGAACAAAATTCTTATATCTCATAATAGTTTTAAGAATTTTTCGTATTTTAAATTTATGTATTTCTGAAAAATATCTTACATATTCTAGGATTTTTTATTTTATAATTTCTGAAGAAAATTTTTAAGATATTTATTAATCTTAAAAATTTCTTCAGATTAATAAATATTTAAAAAATTTTCGGAAATTATAAAATGAAAAATCCTAGAATACTTCAGAATTCATGTACATAAAAAATTCTAAAAAAGATATAGACTTTCCCAGCATTTCTGAAATGATTTGTACACAAAATCTGAGAAATTTTCTGAAAAGTTATAAAATTATACAGAAATTTTAAAAAATCCTGAGATTCATAAATTCTGAAAAATCATACAAAGATTTCTAAGAAAAATTTTCGCCAGAGATGAAAAAGATAAACATACGATAATTTATGATTAATAATTGAAAGGTATTTCTGGGCTTATTTCTCTCATACAATTATAGACGTGTCAAATCAATTGCTTGAAAATATGATCAATCGTATCTTGGAAAAAAAACTCAATCAAGACGGCATGCAACGTATTTGTATTCTGTAAATATCATTTGGCCGGTATATAATCAATTCTTATTTCAAAATGTTTTAAGATGTTGATACGGCTCTGTAATTAGTTCATAACATTTTAAGACTGTACTTAAGATTTAAATTTAATCCTTACAACACTATCTGAAAAACAGCATCTCATTAGTACAAACGGGGGTTTCGAATCCGGCCACTATTTTATCTATTTAAAATCAATTGATTGTGATTCAAAAAATCTAAAAAAATTCACGAATATACTTTCAAGTTTGTTGAAAATGGATCACGGCTTTTGTCGTATTGTCACGCAGTATAAGCGTGTAATATGTAGAAAAATGCAGCCAGGAAAAATGAGACGCAATTGTTTTTTTAAATTTCTTTTAAGGTTTTATTATATCGATTGAATTAAATATACTGTTAATAAAAAAGAAAAATTTTTAGTATAGAGTAATTGAACAAAAATACTAGATAATTAATGAAAAGAACGAAGATTAACGAGAACAATTATTCTGTAAGTTCGAACTGAGGTTTTCTTATGTCGTACAATGAGCCTTACTAAAACAGAGATCTTTCTAAAATGGTTTCGTAGAATAAAATAAGAGACTTGAAAATTTGATTCACAAGTAAGATGTCGAGCAAGCAAAGTTCTTCAAGTGTGAGATCAATTCTGTCGATGAATATCGACAGAATGAGCATTACTCTGATCTCCAGATGAACTCCAACCTGTAAAGAGCTGTCCTTGAAACAGCGTCGCTTCGAGGAGTTTAGATGCAACGCGTATGCTTGCTGGCTTTCTGGGAGAGAGTTGAGTCTTCCGAAATCTCGGTAAGCCTTCGATGAAGGATCTTCGATGGTTGAGCAATGATTCAATCTGCTTACAAATCTTTTGAGAGTAAATAATTTTTGTATCCAAGAGAACGTTCATGCTTGCCGCTGGCGGGAGAAAATCGGAAACCGGAAGCCGTCATTCACGGCGAGATGAGATGGTCTTCGAGCCCCCCTGAGCGCTGCCTAATGGCTGTTCCGAGCATCCGCGTGAAACGCTATCGATAACTCGCAGAGTTTCGAAGCGCGAATTTTGAACAGAGTTTGTAGAATAAATGTTTATATTATATTTTAGAAAAAGATAAAATATAAGGAATGGAGGACCTTTTAAAGTTACGAAAAATTTTCATGGATAGAAATTGATCGAATTTCAAATATCCCTGTGTATACGGAACTGATTAAGAACTGACGATAGATGCGTTCGGGGGAGACGGTATTTGCGCTATTGCTCTCATTCTTTATCGTTCATTAAACGTAAAACAAAGATAAAATGAGCGCTAATAATGAGCGTTCCTAGCAAGAGCACAGTATAATGGTGCGGCCAGACTATGCGCGATTCGTGATTCGTGACAATTCAAAACTCGCAATTTTTTATTCATATAAGATTTGCAAACAATGCAAATGAACATATTCGTCGAATTTGCATTTGTCATTTAATATTTGTCAATTCGGTAGCAGAGCAATTTTTTTGACGAAATCAAAGGACGCGAACCACAAATCGCGCATAGTTTACACCATAACAATGAATCATTTCATCCTTTTGTTTGCCAATATTAAGGGGAATCTAAAGTCGTCTGTTTTACCGACATTTTTTAAAATCTTTTTTCTTCTAATTGCTTTTATAGATTTAAAAATTCTTTTCCACAATTAAAGTATAGACAATAACACAGCATTAACATTGCCTAGCTACATTTTGATATAAAAAACGAAAAAAATTGCAAAATTACAGTTTTATGTTATCGGCTTCTGGCATCGATTCGTAACTACATTTGCTTTATATAAAAGTTGTATACTTTGTATGTACAAAAAGTAGCTAGGCAGTTAGAGATTACATGAAAGAACAATACTATGCTTTTAGAAATGGACTATAAGCTTTACTATAAGAAAAACGAGATTAAAAAAATGTATGTGTGCGAGCGCGTGAAATATTGATGTATTAATATATAGTGACGTGTTCTTGTCGCGTAAATCGTACGTGTCTAAATGCGTTCAGTCGATAAAACAAGATACTCGTCCGAGTTCGGTTTTTGGTTTAACATCTCTTTAAGAGAATGCTGGACAGACGGTCGAATTTGAACGATATCGATAATACAGACATATCTAATTCAGAACTAAAAATAAAATGACAAGGATAACACGATTGTCGATTATGAAAGTGACAAGGACAATGTGCTTTGTATTGCTCTACTATACCGATATCTCACATACACATTCGCACAAATTTTCATGATCGTACTTCTCTGTTTATTTCTCTTGTAAGCTTCAAAATCATAAACTCAAGGTCTTATAATGTTCTTCTGCATTATTAAAATATGGACAAATGCTCTTATTTTGATTATATACTGTAACATCCTTGGGCGCCGCGTCGCAAGGGCTATCGCCCGACCAAGGGGGAATCTCGGGGATCGTCCTTCCCACGTCTGGGAGGGAGCGATCTACCCCACTTCTATTTAGAGCGAGATCTCATTCTTTATTTAAGTTTAGGAGTAAAGAGCGGTAGCCTGAGTGGCTGACAGCTTGGAAAATGTACATCTGGAGAGGAGGTTCAACAACCAGGAGCTGAGAGTGCTGACGTGCCCGGGAGTGCCGCCGCCTGTCCAAACTCCGGCTCCTCCGTCTGATATTCTGATCGTCGAAGCTTAACCCTAAAATAGAACTTCAGAGTCCCCACAGCCGCTAGGGAACTGGAACTTGCGAGCCTCCCCGTGCCATGGAACGGATGGAGGGTTCGACAGGGTGAAAAGGAAGACTGAGGGCGGATGCGAGCCTTGGTCTGGCCGATCCTCTAAGCAGTGGACGTGGATCCCTACATTATCGGCTCAAGGAGCATGTAGATTCCCGCAGGCGAAGGATGTCTGGGACTATGCCCGAAATAATCGATGAACCGATCGAAATTCATTTATGACTTATGGCTTATTGTAGAAAGCCTCTAAGGGCCAATTTCACCAACGTCGGTTAGACTAACCGACGGTTAATTCCAATGGAATTGTCCAATCGCATTTGTCTTTGATCAGAATAAACCAATCACGGTTGACACTTTAACCGTCGGTTAGCTTAACCGACGTTGGTGAAATTGGCCCTAAGGGAATGCTAAAAAACTAACCGAACTTCGACGGGAATCCTGCTTTACCGACCGAACGCACTTATGCACATACGATTACGCGATATATCACTATATACTAATACATCAATATTTCACGCGCTCGCACACATAAATCTTTTTAATCTCTTTTCTCTTATACTAATACTTATACTTCTAGTCCATTTCTAAAAGCATAGTATTATTCTTTCATGTAATCCTTAACCGCCTAGCTACTTTTTGTACACGTACAAAGAATAAAACTTTTATATAAAGCAAATGTAGTTACGAGTCGACGCCAGAAGCTGATAAAAAACCTGTAATTTTGTAATTTTTTTCGTTTTTCATATTCAAATGTAGCTTTGCGGCTGCATTATTGTCTATACTTTAATTGTGGAAAAGAATTTTTAAATCTATAAAGGCAATTAGAAGAAAAGAGATTAAAAAGAATGTTATTAAAACAAACGACTTTAGGATCCCCTTAAGGGGATGCTGGACAAATGGTCGAACTTGAACGATGTCGATAATACAGACATATTCAGAACTAAAAATGAAATGACAAGGACAACATGCTTTGTATTACTCTACTGTACCGATCGCACACACACATTCGCACAAATTTTCATGATCATACAGTTGATCATACTTTTCTATTTATTTCTCTTGTAAGCTTTAAAATCATAAACTCAAGGTCTCATAATATTCTTCTGCATTATTAAAATGTGGGTAAATGCTTTTATTTTGGTTATATATTTAAAATCATTTATATTATGCAATAAAATAATCTAGATAACAGGAAACTGTAATTCAAAAATTTTTTTGATTTTTTGTATTGTTTTTTATTTACCTATATTTGTTTGTATTTTTTTTCTTATTCTGGAGAAGGATTTTTTATTCTGTATAAAGAAAGCGAAGAAAATAGAGAAATACGAAATGTGCGTTTGGTCGGTACAGTACAGACAACTCCAACATCCTCTTAACATGATGCTAGCAGCGTCTGTTGCAACACCGGCAGAACACAATAATTTTTGTAAGTACTTTCTCTATAATGCTTTCACAGATTCGAAAATCCTTTTCCAGAATCGAAGCATATGTATTAATATGTGTTTAGAATGTAAAATTTATGCTGAGAACAAAAAATTTTAAAATTAGGTATTTATTACCATTTCTTAATCCAAATATGGCGTCTCGAGTTGTCAACTCGTGATAATATGTGCTTGATATAGAAACTATGCAATTTGTAATTACGAAATTGGAGATTCCAGACACGAAGATTACACAAACAGCATGGAGTTTTTACAATTAGACTCAACACGTAATTAATACGAGAACATTCTATGAAAATTTGTGCGAATGTGTGTGTGCGATATCGGTAGACAGCAATAGTAGAGCAATAGTAAAGCAATTCCAGACAACACCAAGTCGTCTAAAAGACGACTAAAAGATGTCTAAATTGTTATGAAGATATCTTTTAGTGAGAGAATATAGTCGACGAAAAGATGACTAATAAACGACACATGTCTCACTGCTAGCACTCATCTTATAGCCTCATTCATATGATAACTAACAGATGACTAATTTTGGACATCTTTTCGTCGCCTTAATTATGTCGTATAAAATTAGATTATATTTTAACATAATTTCTCAGAATATCAGATCTCTAAATTAATTTTCAAAATTAATTAAAAAATCGTACTGTTAAAATACATCTCATTTATTTTTGTCACAGAGTATCCCCATTTTGGGAACCGCCTTCAAAAAAATCATTTCGTTAAAACATGAGTAGAAAATCTCATAATATTGCGACTATTATTCTAACCCGTATAGTTTTTATTTACGAGAAATGTAACTATATCGCGTCCATCTAGTGGCGGTGCCGCATAGTTTTTTGTGTTGTCTGGGCGTGTTCTTGTCATTTTCATTATCGACAATCGTGTTATCCTTGGTCATCATTTTTAATTCTGAGTTAGATATGTCGGTATTATCGACATCGTTCGAGTTCGGCTGTCTGTCCAGCATTCCCTTAAGGGTATTGATTTCTAAAAGCATAGTATTGTTCCCTGAAGTAATCACTGGTGCGAAAGAAAAACAAGAAGCAATTATATTTTTCGTACATTATTGATATATGAGTACATTATTTGATGAAAATAATATACGAAAAATATAATTGCTTCTTGTTTTTCTTTTAATGGCAAAGCCTTATGTATAATTGTGTATATACAATATAACACAAAATATTACGTTTATAAAAGATATCGTGCGATATCTGCAATATCACACTTTCGAATATTACTGTTACAATTGTCATTCAGAAATAAATAAGGATTATTAAGAAACGCTAAATATTAAGTAACAGTGTATCTATAATACATTAATATCTTTTACTCAACAATCTATACCTATATTATAACATATATGTTGTACGTCATTGTCGAGTAGGAAACTGTTATTGCCATTGTTACTTAATTTAACGAATATCGTTACCTCCGTGAATTTATGTCAAAGAGTTTAATTTTTTGTTAAATTTTAACTTCTATATTTATATTCCTTATATAAAAATATTAAATAAATATTTTTTAAAATCACCATTACTTGTTGTAGACTCATCATTAGATAATTTCAGGTATTTATTCTAACACGAACATTTAAAACAAACAAGTGTATATAAATATATAAAATTATAAATTAATCTTGATTTTTTAATAAAATGGCTGATAATAAATTATTGGAATTCAATGAATTAATCGATCGAATTAATATCTTAATCTTTCGAATAATTTGTAGAAATATTAATACAAATATCCACTGTACAATTTACATTTAAATCAATTTTCTTCACCTCGTACGTATAATATAATTATAACATATTATATTATAATATTATAATATTACAGTAATATTATATTATAATATTATAATATTACAGTAATATTATATTATAATATTATAATATTACAGTAATATTATATTATAATATTACAGTAATATTATATTATAATATTATAGTAATATTATATTATAATATTACTGTTACAATTGTCATTCAGAAATAAATAAGGATTATTACGCTAAATATCAAGTAACAGTGACATATCTATAATACATTAATATCTGTTGGAGTCTATGGACAAATTAGACATCCCGCCATGGAACTACTCGATAGCGCAGGCGCGGTATTCGCTCAGATCGTAGATCGTCATGAACTTTTTCCCTAGATGTACTCGCTACATAGTCCACGTCGTGCTTCTTCTTAACTGCTTTCTGTTTGCAAAATATATGTTCCGGCATTTTTGTTTGTCGTTCTATTCCACTTCCATAAGAAGTCACGAACAACAGGTTATAGGCCCAGAATACTCTGGAATAGAAATCAAGACAATACTCGCGTGCTTGTAATTCGACGAAGTGAAAAGTGGTGACTCTTTTTTCTTCGTGCGCGATCATCGGTCAGACCGATTCTCTTTCATACGAATAGAAGAATACAAAGAAAAAAGGAATAGAGACAATGAACTCTAGTGACATCGTGCGCATCGAGACGCTAAATCGTGAGAACTACGACACGTGGAAGATGCAAATGCGCGCATTGCTGGTGAAAAACGACGAGTGGAGTTATGTGAGCGGGAAGATCACAAAGCTTGAGGTCATATTTGGAGACACGGCAACCATGACGGCAGCTCAAGAATGGGCAAGTAAGGACGAGAAAGCAAAATCCGACATAATCCTGTCGATAGGCCCTACTCAATTAAAGTTGATAAAGAACTGTGAGACGTCACGTGAGCTTTGGCTAAAACTAGAAGGAACATAGCAGTCGAAAGGTCTTGCGCGCAAGGCAACATTACTAAAAAAGCTCACATTGCAGAAGATGGCTGAAGGAGGCGATACTGCGCGAACATCTGCACGAGTTTTTCGATTGCGTGGACAAACTGTTAGACATGGACGTCGAAATAAATCCTGATCAACTGACGATTATGATGCTGTATAGTCTTCCGCCGAGCTACGAAAACTTTCAACGCACCATAGAAAGTCGCGACGAATTACCAACGCCAGAAAACTTACGAGTAAAGATAATAGAGGAACATGACGCAAGGAAAGCATCCGGCTCAAATCAAATACAAGGTACTATGTGGGCGGACAAGAAAAGGGCGAAGACCAAGGGCAATTTTAAGAAGAATGGATAGGACAAAAGTCAAAAGTGCTTCGAATTTAAGTGTCTTAAGTGTCATCAAAAGGCCGCACACAAAGCCGTAGATTGCAAAAAGAAGAGTGACGACAAGCAGAGCGAAGACGTACCACTGTTGTCCACAAGTGACCATCAAAGCGACGATTGCCTCGCAGTGAGCAACGATACCGAGGGCACGTGGTGTCTCGATAGTGGGTGCACGTCGCACTTATGCAGGGATATTAAGGCTTTTGCGTGGCTGCGCGATGACCCTGGAAGCTTGAGATTGGCAAGTAATGCATCAACAAATATTAAAGCAAAAGGCGTTGCCGCCATTGTGACGACCGTAGAGGGCAAACGAAGTAAAGTGACTCTCAGCGAGACTCATACCCGACATTCGCACGAATTTGTTGTCTGTCTCCAGAATTACGGATAAAGAATACTTCGTAGTCTTTACGTAGTCTTTACGAAAGAAAATGCCGTGGTCGCGGAATCCGTGAAGTACCACTCGGTGAAGTTAACGAAAGCGAAACGTTTCAATAACTTCTACTACGTAAAAGAAGCAATGCCCGAGAGTGTCAAAACGTCGAATGCGCAAATAAAAGGAATGACGATCCTGCATTCATTGGATCAGATCTGGCATCGACGTATGGGTCATCTGAATTTACGCGAACTGCATCAGGCATCGAGAAACGGAGACTCATACGAGACGCATACTCGGAGAGCGACGGCAGCGAATCAAGCTGCAAAATCTGCCTGCAGGGGAAGATGACCCGACTGTCGTTCCCAAAAGCATCAAATCGTAAGTCGCAGATATTAGCCCTCATCCACACCGATATCTGCGGGCCAATGAGTACAATCGGTGGTTCAAAATACTTTATCACGTTTACGGATGATTGCTCGAGGTGGACAGAGGTGAGATTCATCGCGCACAAGAGCCAAGCACTCGAGGAGTTCGAAGCGTATAAGATATTCGTTGAGAAACAGTACGGTATGAAAATAAAGGCGCTTCAATCAGATAATGGGCGCGAGTACGTGAACTAAGAATTCGACGAATATCTGAAATCCGAAGATATCAAAAGACGATTAACGACGACTCACACGCCAGAGCAAAATGGAATCGCCGAACGTAAAATCCGGACACTGGTGGAGATGTCGCGATGTCTATTTTTTTTTTATTATAGAGGGAAAATGCTTAATGTCCCTCCGCCCTTACCCCAGCAAGCTCGGACCTCCGTCCTAACCCCTAAGGCCAGAACTTCAGACCTTACCCGCCGAAGCTTAGACTTCGGGGTACTGTGGGACTCGACGTGCCGTGCTGCAGTCGGATCATCCTACCCACTAAAAACCCTTTTTCCGTCCAACTCACTCTGGGGTGCGGCGGAACTGCCGGGGAGGCTCTACTTCACCGCACCCCATCATTGTTATCGAGCCAATCGCTCCGCCAATAGCACGCATTCCCAACATTCTCACGTATACCACACATTTCTACCAAACGGCACGCATCACTCGTTCCCTTTCGCACTACCGCTTTCACACAACATTCTCTCTCTCTCATTCACACATACACACACGTATATATAACCCACACCCCACCAACAACAGGTCCACGCTTGTGGACGCTGCTGGCCAAGGCGCCAGCAGCCGGAACCCCAAACAACAATGTGGAGGGGAAAGATCCCCGGCCATCCACTCGTCAACCGGCGAGGCGACCGCAGGGGAATCCACACACTCTGCAACATTCACGCCAGACTTAAGCTCATTCACACACCATGCACATCAAGCGAAGCGTGTTGGACGAAATCTCCGGTCGCAACACGCGGTACTCTCATAATATACATATATACAATTTATAAAAGTTAAGAATAATAAATAAATAAATAGGTAATAAATAAATAAATAATTAAAACACGGAATAGATAGAAATAAGTATACAGGGTGAATTTTAATAAGTAGATCAACGTTTTACCATAGGAGATGAGTTATCGACTGCAACTGTAATCAACTAAACATTCCATAGATGACAGCTGCTTGGGTCGACCGTGCGTATTGAATGCCCGAGTGTGATGTACAAGTTCGGCAAAAACGAACATGTATATATGCAGACCAACAGCTGAGTACCGCACCTCACTCATTCCACGCAACATAATCAACGTATAAAGTTTACAGAGCCTTAATGTAATACGGAAGTGCCGATGTAATTAATAACTACTACTATTCTAACCAGGAACGAGGATTAAATTTAGAAGCGGCAGCTCCTGTCATATCGGAGCAAGCCGCTGAACCGATCCGGTGGACCGTTGCGTGGCCCAAGTCTGCACATATCACACAATATGGTTCCGAAAGACAGTTATAGGACGTATGGTCCGAATTACGCACTTAAAGCAGTGGTTAGTGCGGTCCATTGCCGATTCACATTTCTGACGTGGCCGAAGTGTCAGTATTTGTAGCACTGAACTGGCTGCGACCGCATCATCTCGATGCGGGCCGCGATGTCTATTGCTCCAGTCTGGTCTACTTCCATCGTTCTGAGCCGAAGCCGTGTTCACGGCCAATTACATTAGGAATAGATGCTCGACGAAGGCGCTAGACGGCAGAACCCCGTACGAGGCGCGATACGGCAGAGTCGAACGTTGCGTATTTCAGAGAATTTGGATGTGAGGTTTACTGCTTAGATAAGAATCCAACAAAAGGAAAATTCGACGCCCGTTCCAAAAAGGGTCTATTCGTGGAATACTTGGAGAATTCAAAAGGCTTTTGAATCTGGCTACAGGATCAACGAAAGATAGAAATCACCAGAGACGTCAAATTCTTAGAGGAACGCGCCAAAAGAAACGAGAGGAAAATCGAAGACTTATACTAAGAATAACATCCTCCACCGACACGAGAACGAAGATGAGACGAGTGAACTGAATGTAAAACTGACCCCGTCAAGCATAGAGGACAGACATTTAGACGTTTCCGAAAACGAGGAGAATGAAGAGGTGCCACAAGTGGAAACCCGTGAACGCGGACGTCCTCGGATTATTACCAGATTAGAACTGGACGACCGGGGTAGCCAAGAAAGGACTACAGTCACAGAGAGGAGGTCGTAGCAACGAGCGTTGCCGAGATCCCTGTATCACAGGCAGTCCAGGGACCGGACTCGTTGGCCTGGATGGATGCGATGGCATCCGACGTTACTTCTCTTTTAAAGCACGATATATGAGAACTCATCGAGTCTCAAGGATCATGAGACAATTGAAAGCAGGTTTGTTTTGAGAAACAAATACAACTCGAACGGAGTAATTGAGAGAAGAAAGGCTCGAGAAGGCTGGAAAGAGAAGGCTGGTGGCACGCGGTTTTGCTCAACGGCCAGGTGTCGATTTCAACGAGACCTTCGCTCCCGTTGCTAGGTTGAGTACCATACGCACTGCGATTGCGATAGCTGTCCAAGTAGGGATGACGATTGAGCAAATCAACATAACAACAGTCTATTTGAATGACGATTTAGAAGAAAATGTCCTGATGGAGCCTCCGAATTATCTCGAAGACACATTGAAGTTCATCATTGGCTCCCGAAAGAGCGAGAAAAGGATCAAGGACACGGCTAGAAGCATGTTGAACAGGTTCGATGAGGACGACGTAGTCTGCCGATTGAACAAAGCTCTGTATGGACTTCGTCAAGCAGGACGTGCTTGGCACGCCCGATTGGACAACAAAAGAAAAATAGGGGCTGTCCCATCCGCAGCAGATCTGTGCATTTACCGCATGTCGACCGAGAACGTACGAGTGCTCGTAGTCGTTTACGTCGACGACATATTGATCATGTCATCAAAAAGGAAAACGACCAACATGATCAAAGAACATCTCGGTTCGAAGTTTGAAGTCAAGGAACTCGGCGAAGCAAGTCGTTGCCTGGATATAGATGTTACCAAGCTTGACGAGGAGTTCAACATAAACCAGAGAGACTACATATTCGATATTCTCGAGAGATTTGGTATGTCCGATTGCAAGCCGACAATAACTCCTGGAGTCAGGACTCAGACTATTTGATCGAGTTGAAAAGGAAGCACACGACGATACGAACCGTTATCGAGAGCTAATTGGAGCCCTCATGTATCTCTCAGTTGAAACCAGATCCGACATCACTCACGCGGTAAACTACTTAAGTCAATTCAACGAGGTATAGGAGACATCCATTGGAAAGCAGCGAAACGAGTTTTGCGGTCCCCCTGAAGGGGACTCTCGATGTCGGACTAACTTACAGAAGCACCGACAACCCTCCAAAGATGTTTGCGGATGCCGATTGAGGAGGCTGCAATATCGATCGTAGGTTCTATTCGGGATATGTCTTCATGATGAGTGGAGCGGCGATTGGCTGGGATTCGAGGAAGCAATGGACGGTAGCATTGTTCTCCACGGAATCCGAATACATGGCCCTATCCGAGGCTATCAAGAAAGCCTTGTATATGAAGAAACTACTAGACAGCCTCGGGGTGAATCTCCAGGAGGTGACCCTGGGTGTCGACAATAGGGAAGCACAGAAACTAATCACAAACTCTGTATTCCACGCTCGAATCAAACACATCGACATAAGACATCACTTTGTGCGAGATGCAGTCGAGAAGAAGATGATCTCTATCGAACATGTCTCGACCAACGAGATGGTTGCCGATGTGCTCACCAAAGCTCTACCAAGAGTAAAACACGAGAAGTGCGTCCGCCTTCTGGGGCTAACACCACCCTGATAGTCATCATGTCTTGCAGTCCTACGGCAGTTCGAGGGGGAGTGTTGGAGCCTATGGATAAATTAGACGTCCCGCCATGGAAGCACTCGACAGCGCGGTATTCGCTCAGATCGTAAATCGTCATGAGCTTTTTCCCTAGATGTACTCGCTACATAGTTCACGTCGCGCTTCTTCTTCTTAACCGCTTTCTGTTTGCAAAATATATGTTCCGGCATTACGATACTTTGTTTGTCGTTCTATTCCACTTCCATAAGAAGTCACGAACAACAATATCTTTTTACTCAACAATCTATACCTATATTATAACACATATGTTGTACGTCACATTGTCGAGTAGGAAACTGTTGCCATTGTTACTTAATTTAGCGAATATCGTTACCTCCGTGAATTAATTTAAAATTGATAGTTTTAACAATATAATCGAGCAATAATATTTTCGGATAATAACATTTTATTTATTAGATAATTGTTGAAAGAATAATATAAACAAACGCGATTTAGAGTTAGAAATAAATAACGTAGCGTACATATAAATTTATTTTATGAACAATATATATTTGTTACATTAACACGTTCCCGCCGGGGCGTTAATTGACATAATTCCGAAGAGGAGAATGGACCCATGTCTTTCATTTTCCAAATGACGATTATGTTTTTTGGAAGATTTAGAATTTTTTTGCGATGATAAAATGAAAACAAGTGATACAGCGAGACACCGGTCGCTACGTCCGATGGTAATGAATCATGGCCCACCGGTGGGTCGCCCCCACGTAAACGTGTTAAGAATTTGTTGTATTATCAACATTTCGTGGTCATAGCACAGAACAGAACCACGAAATCGTTGACATAGCATGGAACACAACCAGAGAAACGTGGACATAGCTGTATTATCTACCGAGTAATTCGTGGACATGGCTACATAGTTCAATGTTCACGTTTCGTGTGGCGTATCGCCTAGCGATTGCACCAAAACAGCGGCTGTGACCACTCTCAAGGCCATGACACACAAAAAACTTAAGCAAAATGTAAGTAGTAAGGAAATAAACAGTTTTGATTTATGGCTCTGGTACACAGGACGCGGCTCCGTGCCAGAGCCATTAGAAAGCAAGACGGTAATTGGCCACCGCGTTGTCGCGTTGCCGCTTTGCCGTTTTGCCGCCTCCTGTGTGAGCCATTATTACCGCTTACGTTTCGCTTTAAATTCTTGACTGTGATTGGCTGATGCGCTTATTGCTTAAGTTTTTTTGTGTGCGATAGCCTTTAGGCTTCCCTTTGGTTTTAGTTATATAGAGGTTTTTATATGCGAAAAACGAACACCAAATACTAAAGGCAGTTTCGCAAATATTTAGTGACGACGCAGAAAGAATTTGCTCGGTTTTTATAATGAATAAAGAAAAGAAGAGAAATACGAAATGTGCGTTTGATTGGTAATACAGATGACTCTAGCATCCTCTTAAGAGGGGCCTGGAGTTGTCTGTTTTACCGACCAAACGATTATTTTTCGCATGCACTAATCTTTTTATTGATTGCATAGAATTATAAATCCTTTTCCACAATTAAAATATAGACAATAACGTAGTGCGGAGTATTTATACAGAAAACGGAAAAAAAATTACAGTTTTATTATCGACTTTTGGCGTTGACTCGTAACAATAATTGTTTTATATAAAAGTTGTGTGTATTGTAAGCAAAAAACAAGCTTAGTGCGCACCAGTGATTACTTCAGGGGAACAATATTATGCTTCTAGAAATCAATCCTCTTAAGGGGATGCTGGACAGACGGCCGAACTTGAACGATGTCGATAATACAGACATATCTAATTCAGAACTAAAAATGAAATGACAAGGATAACACGATTGTCGATAATGAAAGTGACGAGAACACGCCCAGACAACACAAAAAACTATGCGGCACCGCCACTAGATGGACACGTATAGTTACATTTCTCGTAAATAAAACTATACAGGTTAGAATGATAGTCGCAATATTATGAGATTTTCTACCCATGTTTTAACGAAATGATTTTTTTGAAGGCGGAGTCCTCAAAATGGGAGCACTCCGTGACGAAAATAAATGTATTTTGACAGTATGATTTCTTAATCAATTTTGAAAATTAATTTAGAGATCTGATATTCTTGGAAATTATATATGCCAAAATATAATCTTTTACGCGACATAATTAAGACGACGAAAAGATGTCCAAAATTAGTCATCTTTTAGTCATCATAAGAATGAGGCTATAAGATGACTAGCAGTGGGACATCTGTCGTCTATTAATCATCTTTTCGTCGACTATATTCTCTCACTAAAAGACATCTTTATAACAATTTAGACATCTTTTAGTCGTCTTTTAGACGTCTTTTGTCTGGGTATGTATTGCTCTACTATATCGATATCGCGCGCGCGCGTGCACACACACACACACACACACACACACACACACACACACACACACACACACATTCGCACAAATTTTTTGTTCGCACTGATCTTTTATACTAAAGCACCTAGCTGATTTTCAAAAGCATAGTATTGTTCCTCGAAATAATCACTGCAATGCACCAAGTTTGTTTTATGCTTTTATGCTACAATATACACAATTTTTATATTAAGCTATATTGTTACGAGTCAACGCCAAAAGTTGATAATAAAACTGTAATATTTAAATTTTTTTTCGTTTTCCGTATAAAGTTGCATACTGCGCGCGTCGTATGTTATTGTCTACTTTAATTGTGGAAAGGGATTTATGCAATTTTCTAATCGATACAGAGATTTGTGCTTACGAAAAATAATCGCGTTTGACCGACAAAACAGATAACTTCAGGATTAAAACGGGATTGAAATTATGGAAGTCCTATTCTTTTAATCCAGAATAAGTTATATACGGGCCACGCAATTCATTTTAATCTATGAAACGGAATTAAAACAAAGTGATTTCTATATTATTTCATAAAAAGGAAGTTTTGACGATCACGCAATCTATTTTATTCTTTGACATAGAATTGAAATGACGTAATTGTTATTTATTCAATCCAATTCGTGTTCAAATAATTTAAAATGGATTACAAATTTTCAATTCATTTCCATTTACTGGGACGTCAGCAGATTTTGTTGTATATCTGCTAATTTACTGATATCATTGAATATTGAATAAAATGCAAAAATTTGATATCTTTGTTGACAAAATTGATAGTATTTGAAATTTGCATTGAATACATTTGACTGACTAGTAGTAAAATGATTATTTTTTGTTTTTGCATTAAGGAAGTTAATCAGAATAGTATTTAGAAAATGATCGCTGGTATTAGTACAAAGAATACTAAGTAAAGAGACATACTTTTTATATCTTTAGAATATTCTCAAAATCTATAATGTCAAATATATTAATTTCTGTTAATAAAATTAGCTTAAAATTTTTCCTTTCAGCGAAGTCCGCTCGATTTCTGCCAACACTCTACTATCATGTCAACAAAACACAAGCATAATGTGAGCACAATTTAACGGCAAACTGCTGATATTTTGCTATCTGGGTTTGAATATGATTCATTGGAACGTGGAAGAACGATTACGAGAGTCTCGTTAAGTGATGAAACGACTAAGCTAACGATTTAATTGACGCGATATCAGTTCCTAATTATTGAATCGGAAAAGATTGTCGTAGATAGCGCCGTTATAATGCGTATTTCCCGACGATGTACATATGTATTCACATAATTATCGTGCGAAACGAGCAATATTGCACGCGCACGATTGCACACGCTCATCGGAAATTTCGTTCGCGTCAACTACTTTTTTTCGTTGCACTCAACTTGACAGGACTTCGAGGACACGCTAATTCATTAAAAAACATCAATTGCAGCTTAAGTATCCAAAATTAAAACTGCAAGCATAAGTTTAATATAAGAATTCAGGTCATCAAGAGTTTAGCCGAGACAGAAGCGTACGTTCAAGCTTGGGCGAGCCGGGGACGGGAGGGGGGGGAGCGGCGGAGAAGGAAAAGGAGAGGAAGAGGAGGAGTAGAGTGCAAAAAGTGCAGCTGAATCAGACGGACGGCGACGCGAATTCAACGAAACATTGTCAGATAATCTCGAACTTGCTTTTACGGTTTTCCCTTTGTGGGATTGCCGCTCTCGCCCGCTGCGGCATGCCTCCTCCAAGCGAGCCTTTATGCGCGCGGCGCGCCAAATGAGTCAGCCGCGGGGTGGTAATGTCGCGACGACATCAAAACAGAAACGATCCCATTAATCGTGAGGGTGACTCGCGACCGTCGTACTCCGCCAATCTCGGCGAGAAACAAATGAGGAAGCGAGGGCGGAAGTACTATCGCGATAATTTATGAACGCGGGCCTCGTCGGCGCGCGCGCGCGCGCGCGCGAGTTTCTCTTTGTGTGTATGTGCGCGCGCGCGCGCGCGCACGTGCGTGTGTGTGCACAGTAGTGTACACGACGGCGAAGGTGAAAATGTTGGCGAAGACCGCGGTGCGCTGACATAGGCACGACGCGACGAAGTGGGACGCGTTATATCGTGGACACACAGTGAAAGCGACGACGACGGCGAATCGAACGATCGTGCGAAACGTTAGCGAACGTTGGCGGAGAATAGAAGCGCTGCACCGCGGCAGGGCGACCGTCATCGTTGTCGGAGGTGCCGCGCGTCGCGTTCGGGCGCACATCGTCGCTCGACACGTTCGCTAGGCAGCGCGTTTACTCCGGTTTGCTCGTGCTCCTTCGCGCCGACCTCGCACGCGCGCGCTCTCTTTCTCTCTCTCTCTCTCTGTCTATCTCGAGGCGCCGAAGACAATCAGCTGTTGTGGGTGTTCCGTACGTCGTGGTCCGTCCAGCGGATGGACGTGCTCGTCCCGCAAGCTCGATATTGAGACTCGGAATACTAAATGTAACGTCAAACGGTGCACAAGTGCGAAAAGTCGTTACGACATTCGGAGATGAGGTGGTGCCGTTTTAGAAGCTTGACATACAGCGCATAGAGTATGTGCAGGAGGTGACATTCGAACGGCGGAGATTATGACGAGCGGCGTGTGGATCCATCGACGACCGCGCAGCTACACCGGGGTAAACCGTGCGAGTTCGCCATGTATATATGATTATCCGGGTTCATGCGTTCTCTTACTGTCAGCGGCGAGCGAACGACGACGACGGGCGCGGAAGAGAACACCCCGCCAGGCGGGGATCGGCGAACGCAGGCCTCTTCGTCGTCCGTAACCGGCAGTGACGTCCAGGGGATGCCTAGCCTACACTCGCTCGTCTTACGACGAGCACCACTGATGGATATGGGTGCCGCGACCAGTTCGGTCACGTCCGTCAATCCTCCCGCTAAAATCGCGGCCAGCCAGAAGAAGATCGAAAAGGTCAAGCTCAGTGGCATCAAACTACCTCTGATACGCAAAGAGGCCAGCGTGGTGAATCTCTCCCTGACGGAGAGGACGGTGCCGGGCAGAGAGGCGGATGCGCCTCTCCTGCGTCCTGAGAGCAGTGCGAGTCTGGAGGCACGTGGCGGCAGCTGGATGAACCTAGGTCCTGGTGCACTGAGGAAATGCGAAACCGCCGTGGGCTTAAGCACCTCGGCTCTCGAGGGAAGACCCATAAATCGCAGCAGAGTCTGTTCCCGCTGCTCCAGTCTGCTGTCCCTAGCGTCCAGTTCGCGTTATAGCCTGGCTGCTGGCAATTTTGTTCCCGCTGGCTCGCAGCAGACAATCGGACGGATATTTTGTAAACTGTGTCTTGTCGACACTTCTCTCTCCAAAACATTTAAGATCGAGGGATGCGGTTGTTCCTATTGTAAAGATGTAAGTCCAAGTTCTCAAACTTGTTGCCATTTAGGATGTGCATTAGACATTAAAGAGATATTTATTCTGTCTTTTTGGTAATTTTTAGTGCATGCGTGCCTATGTAGAGTTTGAGATTGAGGAAGGCGCGTACGAAATTAGTTGTCCTGATGCTCAGTGTGATCATGGCGCTATATTATCCTTGAAGGAGATATCGAGCATTGTCAACACGGAACTCGTGGAAAAGCATTGCAAGTTTCGTTTAAATAGAGGTAAGTAATATAGATATAGATTCTGTACTCTACTCAATTAGATACAAAAGTATAGTCTTGTGTACAAGATCCTCTTAAAACCATATTAAACACTTTTGACTTTTGATATTTGAATCAATATAATTCGTATGCAGATGTGTCGATGGATAAAGGACGTGCGTGGTGTCCACGAGCGGGTTGTGAAACAATATGTTCGATAAACGGCAACAATGAAAGCGGCACTTCTTTAGGTCCTGTTCACTGTCCCAACTGTTCTTCAGATTTCTGTTCAATATGTCGTGAACCTTGGCACAATGGGCCCTGTTCAGATCTTCCATTAGGAATACCGTTCGGTAGCGATCACATTAAATGTTGTCCTATGTGTTCCGTGCCGATAGAAAAAGACGAAGGTTGTGCTCAAATGATGTGCAAAAGATGTAAACATGTATTTTGCTGGTACTGCTTAGCATCCTTAGATGTAAGTATTCGAAGCAGTAAAGAAAGTATGCGATCAATATTCCGAACCTTTAACTCGTTTATATATAAGAATGCTTGGCTTAAGACGCAAATTGATTCTTAAATTGTTGATGCGTAGGATGACTTTCTGTTGCGACATTACGACAAGGGACCATGTAAGAATAAATTGGGCCACTCACGTGCGTCCGTGATATGGCATCGAACGCAAGTTATCGGGATCTTCGCTGGTTTTGGCCTACTTCTACTTGTCGCTTCGCCCTTGCTATTATTAGCGGCGCCTTGCATCGTATGCTGTAAATGTCGTGTTTGCGGCTCTTCCAGACTCGAACAAGAGGAAGGTGACACGACAACATAGGACCTTCCAAACTTTTCAATAGATTCTTGTTTAATTATTTCTTTGAGCTAAAATAATAAGCACACTCTTTTTAGACCTTCCTTTCACACAAGAGAGACGATATAATTGGCAATTTATATAGATACATATTGCATTTTGTTAAGTTTACGTTTTATTTTTACGCCTTATTAAAAGATATATAATAAAAGGGCAAGAATGCATATTTCAATCAAGAAAGGAGGGAGACAGAGCATATTGTGATTAATTATATATTTATGTTTTACTTAGACATTGTTTGAACAGAGTAGGAGATGTAATTTGTATAGTTATAATATGTTTTGTGTGTGTTTTTTCCTGATATCTTATTTTATATAGTCACTTAATAAGTTTTATATGATGATTACTTTTATAAAAAAGATAAGCTTTATGATGACCCGCAATTAATTATGTGATTCAAGCAAGTCTAATAATTTATGAATACTCATAACGAATTCTTGTACATTCCAGAAATTCATTTATACATATATATCAGATGTGTCAGATTTCTTATACTGCCCCAAAGCATACTGCAACCGTGAAAACATTTGTGCTGTAAATTATAATAATTGTATTTTTTTGTTGATTTCTATCTATTAGAAAGTGCGCTTATTTTTTTTATTTTTTGTCCTTACACAGCGAAAATAGAACCGATAAATCTCTCATTCGATATATATTTTTTTCCTGATTCTAAGACTATGTAAATTATAGTTAAATTATAATACATGTTTCAAAATATACAGTGTGTGTATATCTATGTGTGTTCGCATCGAATTATCAAGATTTAAATCTACATTTTTAGTGAAACGAATCATGTGAAGTATTAGATTGCACAATATTCTCTATTCTTGTTATTTTAATTTGTGGGTGCTTTCACGTTTACTTTGGTGATTTAATCGCATGTATATTATATGTACATTAATTTAGAATGACTATAAAAGCGTAGTGAGTAAAAATAGCTATTACATATAAAAGAATCTATTTCACGTGATCATGCATTTTATCATTGAAATCGAGAAAATGTTGTTGTTAATATGTATTTAACACGTTATCGTTATCGATTGATGTGTGAGTTGTGCAGTTAACGTTTGACATAAGAATCTATAAATCAATATGTGCCATGTGATTGCGAGATTCTAGAGTTACCTCCAGGAGCTCGAAGTCCGCGACGAAGTAAATTCGCATCAAAACGTGTTAATTACATTCATCGTTAATAATCACCTATTACGCATGAAATTTAGATTATTGAAGGTTACGATATAAATAATCAACTTTGGACAATAGTTATATATTATCTTCAAGAAAAACGAAATAAGTTCTTAATGCAAATAATAAACGAAAATCAAGGAAACAGAGAAATAAA
>JANQDE010000147.1:64675-105369 GCA_037157785.1 Cephalotes varians
ATATACATCTGTATGTGATTATGTAATAAATATATGTGGTATTTTGTATATATAATAATACGGATGATTAAGTGACAAAGTGTGGGAAGACGTTACGACAAAAAAATGCATTTCTCACAATACGAGATAGAAAATTCAACAGGGACAATTATGTTACGTATAAGTTTATGTAGCCGACTTTCATTATTTTACGTCAGAAAACTATTGAAATAATTCATTTGTTGTATTATTATATCGCATGTAAATATAAAAAGAAGATATACGCGCACGTGTACGTGTGTATAATTATGCATTTGAGTGTATATGCACTCGTGTGTAAAAACAAATAAAGATACAATGAACTAGAAGTAACCACTGTAGACTCTGCGTTTATTTTTCTGAATTTTTTTTTTCGCCCACGTGCTTCTTTATTCTCTATCAATATTGATTTGCGACAGCTGGTGACCGAGGAACTTCCGAAAATTCGCCTTGGACGTTTCGCACGAGCGCGCGCGAGAAAATAGAAGGAAAAAAAAACAAGAATTCGTTAAATATTAATGAGATATGTATACGTGTACAGCATCTCGTACAAAATAGAGAAAGAAATTGCCCAAGGTCAACCAATCGATATCGATGACGTCAAAACCGAGAAATGCGATATAAACTATTTCTGCGACTCGCGTCTAGCGTGCAAGATTTCAATTGATAAAAAGGACGATAGCGCTGTGTTTGTTTAGCAGTCATCGTTTGATCTGAAAAAAATATGTAAAAATGTTTTTTTCAGAAGCCTCGGCTCTTTTCTCCTTGCGAATTATATTTTTATATCGGTGATAAATGCCACTATCATAATGATAAACGCGTTGAAACTGTTTTGTTAATCTAACAGGCCCCAGATCAGCGAAGTTGAGGACAGATCAGGAAGTTGCCAAACTCTTCCATTTCTACTTTTCCCCATTTTGACGATATTGGTTGAGAACGGCCCATAAAGAAATTTTCATCTCGAGCGCTTCAAGGGGAGTAAAAATAAATCTTAGTTCAGAATTACATCAAGTGCAAAATCTAATAGAAAAAGATGAAAATATATATGTATATAAATCCAAGTATCACGCTCATTGGCAGGTTTCTTTCCTTAACTTTCCCTATATATATAATTATAAATGTATAATTTGAAGAAGAGATGAGAAACACGGAAATACAAAATGTGCAGCTAAAAGGAGAAACTTATAAATGATACAATAACAAAGAATAGAGTAGTCAAGTGAAGAAAGTCAATTGCGATCCTCGAGCGAAACTACTAGCTAATGATATTCCCCTCCCTCTAAGCTGTCTACTACATATACATATACATATATTAAACTATATACATTAACAGCGAATTCTGTTGGACGCATTAAGTAGTTGACAATGCAAATATAATCATTACAGCCAGGAAAATGATGCCTACTTTCAGGCGCTAAATTCATTTATGGAAATTATCTATTCTTAGATTCTTTGTCAATAAGAATATTGTATTGGTATCATCGTACTTTCAAGTATAGATAGCTTTATTCAAAATTTTAATCTGCAAGTTATTTATTCGTGAGCGAGATTTGTCTGGCAGGAAGCGCACACATAGTTCTTAATCTTTAATTGTATAACTTCTACTCCATTTCGATAAAAATTTTCATTAGAGAACGATGAAAGATCGACGTATACATACACATATTCACACATCTATCCATCCACACTCGTACGCCAGAAATGTCAGATGTTTCTCACATTAGTCAAATATATTATCAAGTGAGTTAGAATGTCAATAGAATAAAATTTTCTTGAATTCTGATGGGACGGATAGAAATCATCGGTTTGCAAACGCTCCAATGAGAAAATACATTTGTACATTTGTTTCATTTAACCCATTTATTGTTTGCTACATAATTTGCCGTATGAAAGTATAACTATACAATAAAGGGTAAAAATTAGTCGGAATGAAAAGATTCGCATTCGAGAGTGATAGATAACTGGTGGAATGTGCACGAGCAAGCAAGTTTCCGCTTGTTAGAGCTTCACGAGCATGCTCGGCCATTTATACGCGCGTTATCTAACGCACCGCGTTTATCGATGTTGATGGACCATTCTTTAATATAGATTAGGATGAACACTTTATTCTAAAAGATACATCTGTAGACTTTTTTCTAAAAAGCTGCGGATAAGTTATTAAGTATATATATATATATATATATATATATATATATATATGTGTGTGTGTGTGTGTGTGTGTGTGTGTGTGTGTGTGTGTATAAAGTACATATCAACAAATACTTGTTAAGAAATAAGATCACGAACAAATATAGATATTTAAAACAATAGTATCGTAAATATTAGTATAATTGTAAAACAGTTAATGGCAAAAAGAAAGTAAATATTTAAACATAAAATTAACAAATATAGCTAAATAAAATTAACAGATTATATTGTACGGCGATGAGGGTTCCTAGACGAATGGATTACTTAAGAAAACCCTTGGCTTTGAACACTTCTCTCATAAATCCTTTCAGATATCCTATCTCCTGCTGCAAGCTCTTCATCTTCTCTTTTAACTTCTCATTATGCTCCACTAGTTCGCGTTCCTCGCCCTGTATCTCCTTAATTTCCTGTTTCTTTTTCTGCCTGTAACGCGTGGCCGCGTTTTTATTCTGCTCTTTCTTTCGTACTTTCTTGTCTTCGAGAGACGATCGAGAGTACGGTTTATGACGATGCTTCGAAGAGTCGTGAACTGTTTGCTTTAGGCTTCTTCTTTCAGTTTCAAGACTCCAATCGGGATCGTCAGTGGAATCATCGGTCGAGGAACTGCCACCAGAACTACACGGGCTTACGGGAGACGGTATATCCTTGGTATATGAGCGAACGTATTCGTCCACTACTGCTAAATCGTTCGCAACATCTCCGCCAAACGGACTCAGCGATATGTTGTCAGCGTTCCACTGACGCGGTGTATTGTTCACATATAGCGGATTTTCCACTGGAACAACATTGTATATCGGTTGATCGCCGATGAACGGTTGCACGGGCTGCAAAGTAACCAGCAACTGCGTATCCACAACATTGATGGCTTTATGTGAGGGTGATTGCGGAGGAGTAAGTGTCGAACTGATTGGTGGAATGATCTGATGGCAAGCCTCGACGTCGCCCAAAACTGTTTCAAATTCCTGCAAGAGGGTTTGCGTGTTGTCATGTTGTTGCGATGCCTTCGCGATCGGATAGCCGATGGAAGAAGGTAACGATGATTTGTTTTGGTTGCTTTCGAGAAAAGGTACATGTTCAAATATAGGCAGCTCTATCTTTTCCTCCAGCCAATCTGAGAAAGGTTCTGCAAGCAAATGGATAACAGATATTGATTAATACGGCAATTATTTGCGCTTTAGCTTTCGACGTGGCAATTTTGATGACTTTTTGCGGAGCAATCCGCTGGAATTTTTCAAGCAAGTTTGCATAATTTTTTGATCTGCTATATATTTCAGACTAACTATGAAGAAAAACTTATATTTACTATTATCTATTTTACAGATTTACTTATAAAAATAATATTTATACATACGAACTAGCAAATTAAATTGATGCTTGTCAATTAATAAATTGTATAGATGTTAAATCGCGATTTAAGAATTTTTAAAAAGCGCATAGGCTTATAAATAGGCCGGCGCCCAAACTCTCATTTGAGAAATTCTAGTCTGCATACGAGCAATATCGCATAATTCCTTGGATAGGGTCACGATACGTGCGGTCGACGGCGCCGTACATCGAAACGCGCCCGTTTTATTTCTAATTGACATCGCGTATCAGTCTCGCGCGCGCCAACCACGCTCGTGATGCATTCATTCGTTTGCAACTGAATCACACTGGCGATATTATATTTCCTGGTATGTACATTGTTATTGGATAATGTAAGACGCAATAGCTTTAGCGCGCTTCTGGAGATGCAGGACGATCGGCAAATATGCAACGTCTAGGAATGATCGATCCTCACATTTTCCATAACGTTAAGATTGTTTACCGCATATTACGTTCTGGAAATTACGTTATCCATCTTTCATGTTTTATCGGTGGCATCGAGTCGAGTTCTCTTTTTCATTCTTTAGTGATAGCGCTCGTAGTGCTTAGGAAAGAGATTAATCTTATGTAAGTCGAGTCCTGAAAAGTACATATTACTCGTATATTTCTATATACGAATTTGATTAAAATTTTTTTTGAGTCACTTCAAGTTGAGAATAACAGTATTTGTCATTGCACGTGTGCGAACAATAAATAGGTGTGGCGCGTTAATATAATTTCATGGACGTTAAATAGGAAAACAAGTTCCTCATTTGCAATTTCATTTATAATGAGATCAATCGCTCGGCCGCTGTAGCAATTTTTTTTATTCCGTATGCAAAGCAATGCTTTGGAAAAAATTTCTTTTTTTAATTACTATTAATAACGACATGCAGCGACAGCGTTATAGAACTCGGACGAACATTTCAAAACGCTTTATCTTTCTGGAAGGTTCCGTTTTCTCGAGGATATAGCAAAAGGATGGACAAAGGACCTAGAGCGCGTAATTGAATAATTTTCGCGCTCTCTACGACAGCCGTGACCTATTTTATGAAACTTTGATCAGTAGCTATTGGGTGTTATCTTCATTTAAATACCAGAGGGCAGAAGGTCAGATAAGACTTTTGTATTCGGATGACGTTAAATGCTAGAAGTGCACAAAGAACTTTCAGGAAAACAGAGATACGCGAGTGCAAAATGGTATCAAATTTAAAAATGCTATCATATATATGTAGCACTTTTAAATAGGATACTATTTCAACTGCACTCGCATATGTTTTCTTAAAAGTTTATATACAGGATGTAACTAAAATAAGGAGACAAACTTCGAGGGCGAGCTCTCCGCACCAAACAAGAAGTTCATATCGATATATATCCTACTAATTACTGAGATACGGCTTAAACAAATATTTATTAATATTGGGAGATGAAAAAGTAATATTTATTATTATTTAATATTTGTTTTTGATTTTTAATTACAATAAATGTTTAAAGTGTTTAAAAATGTTTAATGTCTCCTAGTGACTCAATACACATATGGACACGTAGGATCATAATTATCGCACTCTTTCAAGATCTCTTGAAGTTTAGTTACATCCCCTGTGTGTGTGTGTGTGTGTGTGTNACGTAGGATCATAATTATCGCACTCTTTCAAGATCTCTTGAAGTTTAGTTACATCCCCTGTGTGTGTGTGTGTGTGTGTGTGTGTGTGTGTGTGTGTGTGTGTGTGTGTGTGTCAGTGCCAACTTCACACACACATTATCATAATTTTTATACTTTCTGTCTCTTAAGAAAATGGATTGATATCGAACGATATCCCAAACGATATCCCGATATTAAATTTTTTGCGCAATGTGCGTATATCTATTCCATAATCTCTAATATACTTTTATGAAAATATCTTGTAAGGAACGAGTCAATTGACTTGATAATGTGTTAAGAGCGCAAACAAGTAGCGAATATGATATCAATATAAAATAGAGTATAAATTTCTAAGCGATATTTAAGGGCGTGTCAATCACATTGGCGAAAATCCTGCCGATATTCGTGTATGCCTGCTGTTTACATTGTCGCGCGTACGATTTGACATATTATCTTTTATTTTCACTCCAAACTGTTGGATTGCGAATCTAGAGTTTTATTTGTGTTAACGAGAAATAATATGATGTGCGAGAAATTTCGACGATGAACAACATTAGGGTGTCTATTTAATCCTTATGTGGCGGCTAAAATTTTATTACGTTAAAGGCGGATTAAGATACATTTGTACCTTAAAGAAAAAAATGCAAATAAAAGTTATAACTTATAAAATAATAACTTATTATATTTTGCTTAAAAAAATATTGTTTGTAATAATCCAAAAAGAGATGTCATAATCACTCAATATGGTTACTTCTACAGGAATGAATTTATGTACAGATAAAATCGCAAAAGATACAAATGTACCTTAGCCGCCACATAAAGGTTAAACTTTCACTGAGTAAAATAATTTGGTTGTATCAACAAAAATATTTATGGTAGAGCGCATTTTAATTAAACCAAGCAGAATTTCCGGTTATTATAGATTCGATATTTTATAATAACGATAAACTCTTAACTGATAATGATTTGTTTAATATTTTTCAATTAAATTTATAAAACTTTTAATTATATTCACTAGACGTTCCCTGTTAACAGTACCGCCAGATAAACGCCATTCCTGTAAATAAAAAACCATACAGGATATAATAATAAAAGGCGTAAAATTATGAGAGCTTTCATCAATATTCTAATAAGATGGTTCTTTAAATGTCTCCAAAATTCGAAAATGAAAATAAATAGATGTATTTTGTGTGAGTTTTTAGTTCTGTATAAAAATTAATTCAGGAATCTGATATAATTCTTCGAAGTTATATTCAGATGCTAAAATGTAACAGTGGCACTTGAAATTAATTATTGGAAACATCAAATTGAATCTTCCACAGTGAAATTATGTGCACGTTAGCTAATCGTTACAACGATTAGTCAATCATTATCTTGCTCTTATGAAAAATTGATTGGCTACTTGTTGCGTTCAATGTGCAGGAACCAAGAATAAAGTTGTTAGTATAAAAAGAATATAATTTTAAAAATATAATTTTTTATTAATTAACTAAAGCGCCAAACGGTCAAAGCTAGGTCTTCGTGCTGAAAATTTCTTATGTGAATTTGTATACATATCTCAAGTTCAACTGCGCGCCGAATAAATTTTCGGTCTTAAAACACAGTCTTAAGATGAACAAGGATAGTAAATCACACTATTAAATTGATAATCAATTTAATAACAACGATGCTAATAAGCATCTCAATCCCTTATTCCCCCCGAATATTGTAAAGAATTTGTTGCGAAAAATAGACGCTCGCCCCGGAAAGTCGAGAGGTTCCAGGTTCGATCCCTGGCTGAAGTGTTATTTTTGGTATTGGAATGGTATTATCTATAAGTAAGATTGCACTATCTTCGTTGAAGTTTTGTTCACAAATTCTGTAAGTTGAATTGAAGTCCTCTAACGGTTGTTTTATCACAAGTATAAAACCGACAAAACTTCGTGAGACTCGTTGAGAAATTACGATGGAGCAAAGAGCAAATATCAAATTCTGTATAAAAAACGTTCTGAGTAAAACGTTCACAGAAACATTAGCAATGTTACGGGAGGCTTATGAGGACAAAGCACTATGAGCCACTTACGAAATGCCAGAGTTCAATATGGAAAGTTCAGAAGAATAAATATCAAAAAAGTGGGTCTGCAGAAATCAAAAGTGAAAACCATGTTCATCATTTTCTACATTCGGATGGGATTATCCATACGAAGTTCGTCCATAGACAAGACTTAAGCCCATAGCACATACAAAAATGTAAAATAGTATGACATAAGCAGTAAGAAAATTGGCCAATCATGGTAGAGAACGTAATGAAATTCTCAATGTGATTATCCAATTTCGCTTACTGCTTACATCTTACTGCCTTACGTTTTTATGCTTTAATGGAAATTATTACTTAGGCATTATAAAGCTAATAAGAATTCATTAGGTTCGTCTTTAATACCGAACGCAAAGCAGCTTCTGCATGACGAGGCTCCGGCTCACAAGTACATCGCTGTGCATAAATTTCTCGCTTCCAAATCGATCTTAGTCTTTAATCACTCCCCATATTCATCGGATTTGTAATTGTTTTTTATTCCCAAAACTAAAAATGAAGTCGAAGAGAAAGCAGTTCGACACTATTTTGGATATCCAGAAAGTTTGATCGAGCCATTTCATCTTAAAAAAAAAAAATTTTCAGCGGAATTTTCTAAAACTATACGATCATTGTAAACATTTTATTTCTTTAGAAAGAACGTATTTCGAATAATTAATTTATAAATAAAAATTTATAATTATTATCTTATAGAGTGCATTTTGATGAAAATTCGGAAACTTTTGGGACACGCCGTGTATGTTATACTTCTCCTATTTATGAAAGTTTTAAATTATAATAAAATAATATATTAAAATAATTGTTTTATACAAACAACTCAAAGGAAATAAAATTTTTTATAAAGTACTCGAAAAAGATTCGAATATTTGATTTAAGTTTGCTTGAAAATGACTCTTATTTCTCGAAGTTTCATAAATTCGAACCTTCGTCTAGGTTCGTCTACTTAAAAGAATTGTTTTTATATTTTTCTAAGTAACCATAGAGAGTTCGAAACTACGTCAACAAATTCGACTTTACTTGTAAAATATTTAATCGCTATTATTACAAGCACACAATTCTAAGAATCAATTTCCTGGAGAACAAAAAAATCACCTATTCAGAAACGGAAGATTACACTACATTGAACAAATTACAAACTATTTTAATATAATTAAATTACTCATCGAATTTTACATGAAGAAAGAAACGGGTTTTTTTCGGAGTCTTTTAATTACTAGAGATTCATACTATTCTATGTTGAAAAACACAATGTATCATGCAGCAGCTGTAATAGCAGCTGTAACTATAAAACTAAAGTTATGTCTCTATTAGAGCAACAACGAGAAACTTTTGCTTGCTGTCGTTGAATGTTTCCGAATTATTCAACATATATCAACATATATCAACTTGTAGAAACATCTTGTTTACATTAAGGAACTTCTATTCTTGTTGTTTTCTCATTTTCTTTTGATATTTATCACTTAGATCGAAAACACGCGACAACTTTTCGTTACTGGCAGCATTGAGAATCAAGAAACTTTCGGTAACAATCGGTAGCAACTTTTTCAAGAAACAAAATGTTTCTCACTGTTGCTTCAGTAAGGACATAAATTAACATAGAATCAAAAGATCGTTATGTTTGATCACATTTATAATGTGACCAGATAACATATTTCTGCCCACCCAGATAATATAAATTCCGTATTATGCCTTGACTTGGACCAATCTGTCTGACAATGAGTGGGGAGTAAAAGAATGATTAGGAGGGGGAACCTACCGCTGTAACATAAGGCAGCCATGGTAATTGCGTGTAGTTTGGTGTTTTCCTTGTTGAAGGGACGGGAGAGAGATCAGGTGGGAGTGTGTATCTAGTGTAGGAAAGGGCCGGTGGTTCCAATGTGATCGTTCCTTCGATAGCGTCGACGTAACGTGCCACAGTTCGTACGAAGACGTAGAAGAACGTGCGAACCACGTGTAATCGTGTCGATTGATATTCAACGTCTTTTGACGAGCTTCTGGGAATTGACGATGATCTCTCGATTCCACGTGTACAGATATTCGAACTGCATGCTATTATATAACATTAGCACACTCCACCATCGAGACGACAGATCGTTTCCACTGATCAACTTTAATGATGCCAGTCTCGTTGGGTTACCGGCGCCGTTTCACCGTTCTCTTCAGGGCACCCGCGTGCGGTTGTGCCCATGCACGAAACAAACGATAATCGTTGTCGCCGCCGAATCGGTTGGCGAGTTGATGATCGTCGCCGAGTTTAAGATGTCCCACAGATGTTTCGCTATAGCTCGTCCCGCGCTTCCTCCGGATAACGATGATCAACGCAGTCCGCAAGCTCACGGAGTATCCTGTCGTCCCTGCACCGACGAACGCTCGCGATGGAGATTCCGGGAATCTCTCAAAACGATCGTCACCGATGCGCAGCCGTGTTTTCGCTAGCGAGCGATGTCACGTCCGGTACGATTTCGCAGCAGCCGCTTGTCGCACGCGGGCTCCGTACTCCGCTTTTCTCTATCGCTTTCTTCGGTACGTGCCACGAGGAAAATGTAGGAAGACTGCGCTCTACTCTCCGTGGAACAAATGCGCGGAATTTTCCGGCGATTCAGATAGAGATCCTGGGAAAAAAGTATTTTCGCGAGATCGATAAGCGCCTGCGATGGTCGAGATATCAGAGATGTACGACTGGGAAGACACTGATGGAGATAAGAGATAAGATGCTACGGATTCCGTAAATGGCGGGTAATTAAACACTGATGTTCGCGCGGCGAGTGGCGATCGTGCAAATTGGACTTCAGTGGCTTGTATACTGCCGAGAAACCACTCCTGCTTATCTTTGGACTTTCCCCTCTGCCACCCCTACTCCCTTCCTCCAATCTCGCCGCTGACTGCCGTCACCCCCCTATCGTCCCTCAAGACCGAAGCCATTCGCGTAGAGGTTAACCAGTTTGTCCCACTCTCTTTTACGGAAAAAAGGAGAGAAGCGCGGTAGAGCGACGGAGAGCGCGGGAAGGAGAAAGAGAGAAACGTGCGTGCCGAGCGATGCCAGCGAGGAAGAATGAAAGCGATACGAAATCGAACGAAAATACCAGTTTTCACAATTTTTTTTTGCGCAGTATGAAAAAATGCGGAAAGTAGGCGATTCTTAAGTCAATTCGCATTCACGCGCGTCCTTTACTACGGCTTGCCGCTCGATTACATTTGTATGCGCGCGAATATTGCTAAATATCACTTGAGAGCATAAAACAGTCTCTTGCATCTCGTTCCTTAGGAATATCGAGAATGGTATCCTTACCGAGATTCATGACGCGACGGCCTCTGTTAAATCGCCTATTTGTAACAACATCGTTTAATGTGCTGACGATATGATATGGGATTTCTTACCGCCCGGATAACGTATGAAAATTGATACATAATTACATAAATATGAGAACCTCTGTGACTTAACTTTAAACATCTTTTTTCCCGAAACAAGCTAATGCGCCACAATTATATTAAAGATTGTGAATATATGTTGTATCTTGGAATGTGGCCGTAAAATGAATAATTCTCAATAATAATTAATAGTATCTACATTATAGTAATTATATTAATAACTATTATCATAATATTTATATCATTAGACGTTATGATAAACGTGACAAGTTTCTGAAAAATTGCAGAATAAAATTCGAGAATTTATTTCCCTTTAATCAATTATTATTTCGATAAGCCGATCGTTAATAGACTATATTTCTTGCAACACAGTATCAATGTCCGAGAGAAAGAGAGATAACAAAAGCGAAAAAAATTAATTGGAATGTAAATCTGGCTCGTTAATACTACTTTAGACTATTGAGTAACATTTCAACGAAATATTCCAGAAATTTGGCAACAAACCAGAATGGGTGGCTTTGACATATTGAATGATCGTATTTTTGATGTTAATTTTAATAGTAAATGTTTTCTTTAATCAACTTGAAGTTTAAATTCGAGCAAGTTTTATTACAGTGAAAGTTTAATTACCAGACTTTTAACTATGGAAATATCTAACATTGAAAATGAAAGTCACTAAAAATATATCCATTTTTTTTAAGTAGCGATTTTCCTTACTCAAGAAAAATAAACTCCAAATTTGTTAAAAAAAGCATTTGTCATCAAAATCTAATTCAATAATAAAGTTTTCTCAGCAGAAATACCTGAATCATATCAGTGATTCACATTCAAAATTATATAATATATAAATTTTATTTAGAAAATTAAGTCAAGCAAGAATCAGAATGATCCAAGATTAAAAAGTACATTTCAATTTTAGTAAATTAATAGTACTCGTACCTTATTATCACATTCCATTTTTTACATCATTAAAAGGTAAAAACAAAATATTCAATATTTGCGATATATTTCATTTTTTATTATATTATTTTTCATACGTACAATTACTGCTTCTCTTTACATTCTGATTTGCAATTCCGACTTGACTTTTTCTGTTCTTAGATAAGAACTTAAAGCAGATAAAACTATTCATACAAGATTTTAAAATTGTATTCTTGCACATTAATCATATTCTAGAAACACAAATATTACATATGTACCGTATGTTTGCAGATACTGAAAATTATAAGATCTCTACATGTCTAGTTTTTGTTTTACATTTCGTAACACAAAATAGAATATCATTGAATATTCTATTTCTATTATCAATTTCTATTAATTTAATGCGATAACATTTGAATATTTATCACTGATACGAATGCTACAAATGCCTGATTTATATATATTTATATGATATTTTAAATAGATAATAGGACATAAAAATAAGATATTTACCTTCTTTAATCCATTCCAAGTCTAATTCTTCTAAAAGCTTTTTTGCCACTTGTGCACGAGTGGGATGGTCGTCATACATAACAACTTCCGCAGCATTATTAGGAATTTCTACAGACTCATCATTGAATAAAGGCCAATCCTCATCAATTTCTAGCGACGATGTCCCACTGGGGGACACCGGCTCGTCCTTCCACATCCACATCTCCTGGTCCTGAGTGGATGACATTTTCGATGCGAATCCAATCGGATATTAAAGAATGATGAAAAGAAATTTGTGTCGGCTTAGCGACGTAGCTCGCGACGAGCGCCATATTGGCACTGAAAAATAAATAATAATTTCTATGTTAATATTTAATAACAAATTTAAGAAAAGAATAAACAAACATTTGTGCACTTTGTGCAAACATCCCGTTTGTTCATTTTTAACCTTTCGTCGAAGAACTTTGGACTTTAAAGACACAATCGATTTTTCGATTGTGAATTTTCTTACTCCGATTTAAATCCATAAAAAATAAGTAAAATACATAATCCGAGTTCTATTATTGTATAATTATTGTTGTTAAAACTTCGATAAGTATACGAAAATTTGTTCAGATTTTTATACAATCCGAAACAATAAATAAGATCTACTACATCTTGGAGACCAGGGCTGAAGATGTAAAATTACATATTGCCGACGGAAAGTTGAACAGATGTTCTTAACACTAGAACTATCAAAGCAGTCAAAATGATTCATGTGTAACTTTTTATAAAAATTACTCCAATTCATAACGATGCATTTTTCGAGGTGATTTTTGTTGCAACATGTAAACGATTAAATTCAATTTACTTTCCACTTTCCTGATATCTTTTTTCAAGGCTACATACATGTTTAAGTAATGGAAATAAAATTATCTAGTTCTAATTAAAGAGAAATGTAAATTTTATATTTTTTTTATGTTCAATTAAAATTTTACATTTCCTAATACAATAACAAATGAAGAAGACCTTCATCGGTTAAAGTGGATTTTGCTTAATAATTTTTGTGGAAATCTTGCAATTTCCAGTTCATGCAATATTGTTTTTCATCATTCTACATTTTATATTTTTATATCTTAAATTTTATATATTTTTTCACACAAATTCTCTGCAAATTGAGTTTACATCTGGAAGACGATGGACAGTAATGAAGATGTCAAGTCCCGAAATCTCGTCCGATGATTATCTCTCGCTTATCTCGAGGAAAGATAACTTTCCTTTCGTACACAAATTACGCTGGGGAATCGAATCAGTTACGTATCAGTATATGATGCATCATGACGCAATATGAGGCTATAGTCTTGCAAGATCTCTCGGCGGGTCACCTCTCGGGCAACGTGCACGGATGAATAAATATTTGCGTATTAACGTAATGTGCGATTCGAACAACGAAATATCTCGCGATGTACGAAGGCATGGCCATTTTTTTTCTCGAGACGACTCGCGTCCCACGCGATGACTCACAAGATGGCCAAGAAATCTCGCTAGGACGCGCGAGGTACTCAAACGCGAAATATCCCGACAAGCGATTCTGTTACTTACTGCATGATTACTTAAGGGGCGTCGGCACACTTGCGTGTGCAAGTTCCTCGTTGAACTACAGACTCATCTTGCTCGTATTCTGGAACGTAGAGGTGACCCGAACGCCTTCCTCGCGAGCCTCATGGGTAGAGAATGTGAGCGTCGGCTTCCGCGTCCGTTCGGATTTCGATCGGTCACGTGACCTCTTCCCTCCACACCTCCGTGACCTACACTCTGCGCCGCTTTCCCGCGCGATTGGCCGTTTCTGAGCATAACTCGGAAATGCCGATCCGGGTTAGGTCGAAATGCCGGATGTAGAACGCCTATTTCGTGATAAATCCTTTTTTTGCTTGTCTCGATACCCGATTGTGAAAACGTCGGCACGATATGCACGCATGTACATACGCTACATAATATCAACGAAGGAAGGTTCGAACGCTTTTTTTTTTCGATGAGTTTCGGAACGCGCTGATATTACACGGGCTTGCGCAACGAGTAGTAATATCGAAGTTTATGTTACACTGACGAAATTTAATTCGATTTCTCCTCATTATATCGATTCAGCGTATTGTAGTTTGGCGATTAAATTAGCGAAGAAGGAATTAAATCTCGTCAGTATATACAAAATGGTCGAAAAAATTTAAGCGTTCTGTATTTTCAGGAAAAATACCGTAAAGAGAATAACAAAAAAATACACCGTAAGAAAAATAATTATAAAAAGAAGTTGATGGGCTATCACATTTTTTTCTTATCGCCCGAAACGTTTCGCTGCAATTTATGTGCTATAATTTATATACTAATTATCTGAAAATATAATTAGACAAGAAGTAGGAAAATTGGAAAATTGGAATATCATCGAGACCTCGAAAACTCGACAAAGAGTTATCAGAAGAATATAATTGTAAATATAAGAAATTATCTTCAGAAAATTAAAAAATATTAAAAATACATATATAAATAAAATTTTAACTATTAACCTTCTCTCCGTGTACAAATATTTTAACGTTAACGATTAAAAAGTGTTGTATTGTGTATTTGTATTTATAAAGAAAATTAATTTAAGATGCATCACATGAGAATCGGTGTGATTTCTTTATTATCATGAATTTCGGTGTTCATGCATCTATCGCAAATATTTTTGCTACTTTTTATTCACGTTTTTATTAGCTTGGGATGTATTTGCACCCCTGTACACAGAGAAAAGATTAAAAATATTAAAACATATATAAGTCACTGTTCTAATTTTTGTCTCATCTACATCCGACCGAACGATTCAAAACTGAATGCTGCATGAGAAGATAATACGCTTATTTATATATTAACAAAGTAATAAACGTAGCCAATTAGCGTGCAGGTCAACGTGTATCGACGTACCGATTGGTTCGTATTACTAAATATGTAAGCGGGGTGATTGAAGCCTTCCTCCCCAGTAAGAGTCGGACATGGACCTTTCGATTGCTCCGTTTGGCGAAGAGTAATGAATGAGATTACGTAATCTTTTTTCCTTCAGAGGCAGGAGTTCGGCCTTCTTGGCCGAGGAATGGCTGTGAAGTCACTACTTATAGATTCTAATTGGATAATATGCGCATTCAGCGTATAGGTCAACATTATATCGCAACGCTGATCGTTTTGCACGTGTTACTCGAGCTCTACACGAGCTCGATATAAACAGACCCCATCAGCATTTTAGCTGTAAAACTTTTAATTAAGCGCTGAATATTACTGATTGTAAAGATATAGACAAATAGAATATATATTATATAATGACTAATTACATTATCGTGTTTTAATATTGCGTACATAAATATCTCATAAAAACGTGCTATAAACTAATCCACTTCTTCTCAAAATTGCATGTGCACTACGACTCAAGTTTGCACAATCGCATTATTAGAATAAAAGAGTACGATTTGAGGAAAGGAAAATATTAGAACAGAGGAAATTATAGTAACTGACTCTTGATCAGCTAATTTCGAAATATCGACTTTAGAAAATCGAGACACGATCAAATAATTAGAGATTTTTTTATTGATATATTAAATTATAAAATATCTTGTAATATTAATGTTTATTTCCTTTTTGATTATTATACATACTTATTGTTAGATATATCTTGATATTAAAATAAATAAATCAAATAAATTAAATATACGTAGATAAGTAAAATGTTTAATTCATTATCAGATGTAAATATTTATTCAATATTACCAATTAACAAAACATAACTTTCTATTATTTTTTAATATAAATAATTATTATAATCTAAAATAAGACTGATTAAATTTCTAAAATAAAATTATAGAATAATTATCAGCGAAACATAAAAGTGATGACATAAAATGATAACAATGATAACATAAAAATAAATTAATATAAAATACATTTTTTTTTTATTACACAAATACACAAATACATAATTATTTGAAAGTAATTTTATCAATACCGAATTAAATTTGTTCGCATAATATTAATAAAATAAGTAATTGTGTGTTACAAAAATTAAACAATTTTAAAAGAAACTATATTTTTAAAAATCAAATAAGAACTAAAGTAATTACTTCTTTCAATCATAGTAACTATAAAACTAAGTATATGAAATATTTCAAAATTATATTTAAGTTATATCTCTTTTGTGACTTTGCACATTTAAATATATATTTTTAAGGATATATTAATGAAAGATATAAACGGAAGATATAAATTTTATTTAAACTTTTTATACATATTCATGTTATGCTAGTTAATAAACTTTAATATGATCTATTCTTATATTATATATTTTACATTATGTGACAAATCGGAACAAAGGATGTCCCGTTTAGGATTTTTTGAGATGCTTCTATAGAGAGTTAAAATTCAAGATGGTTGGTCCCTAGAGAAAAAGCTCGGTCTGATCTTAGAAGAGAAAAAAATTGATTGTAAAAAAATGGTAAAAAGATTGTAAAAAAAGAGTTAAAGTTTTATTAAATAAAAATTCAAGTATACTAAAAAAATGTATATTTTGTTCTCTCTCTCTTTCTTTCTCGCATACACGCACGCATACACATTCTCTCTCTTTTTTTTTCTCATCGCATTCCCTTTTAATTTTATTTAAAGGCACGTATTGGTAATTAAAAATTGTTAAAAAGTTTCTACGTTAATACAATACAATAACTTTCAAAAAATGATTGTTTATATAAAATATCTTATTGCAATGTATTTTGTTTCTTTTGCTTAAAATAGTCTTTCCTGAAACTCTCATTCATGATTTGTCCGATTTTTGTTCTAAGCCATACAGGTGGCATTAGAGTGAAGAACATCTGAATACTATGAGCCCAGTAACCAGTACTACTGTCCATTTTGCCCAGAATGGTAATGGCGTTCCTTGCATAAGTTGTGGCATCAGGTACAAATATACTTGAAATCTGCGATTTTTGAAAAAACGTATATTTAAAATTTTGCAATAATTGCAAGAAAACGCAAACATATTGTAAAATATTAGATAAAAATATTAGATGTTCTGATTAGTTTTGAGGGTTCACCAGATGGCTGTAACTACAAATCCACTAGAGATATTTTAAAAGTTGGTACGTCATTTCAAAGCTTGGACATTTCTATAAATAATTTGACACATGTCCTGTACATTCATAAACATAACCATACTTTTTAGTGCGAATAAAAATGGAAAATGATAAAGAGCACTTTTGTCATTTATTACTTTATTACTTTGATTCGAAAAAACGGCTGTCGAAGCTCATCTCAGAAACTTAATTTGAGCTTGCTCTATCAGTTAAAACATGTGAGTACTTTCGACGATTCAAAAATGATTGATTTGAAAGATAAAGAACGTTCAGATTAATTAAAAAAGTTCGAAGATACCGATTACAAGCATTGAATGAAAACTCAACTTGAACGCTTGAAGAATTAGCTGAAACATTAAATGTTGATAAATTAACTTTTTCTGATTATTCGCACGCAATAGAATAAATTAAAAAAAAAAGGCAAACGGATTTCACAGAAATTGTCTGAATTGACTATTTAAAATCATTTAACTATTTGCACTTCATTGATTTTTTATTACAAAAAGAAGCAATTTTTGTATCAAATTGTAACTTGTAACGATGAAAAATGGGTCTATTATGATAATTCTAAGCGTAAAAAATTATGAGTCCAGACCAACCATCGACATCGATTCTAAAATGCAATATCCATGGAAGTAAGATTTTGCTGTGTATTTGGTGAGATATGAAAAGCGTGTATTATGAGCTGCTGAAACCAACAACAATCAAACAACAGTCACTATTGAGTTATTAACAATAATTAATCGATTTGAATCGTGTTTTGAACTAGAAACGTCCAATAGCTTAAAAAAAAAACGCAAAGCAATTTTGTTGCACCACAATGCTTGACCACACGTAGCAAAAGTAATTAAAGATATGTTATCGATACTTCAATGGGAAATCTTACCACACGTCGCGTTCACCAGATTATGCTCCTTTAGATTATCGTTTAATTCGATCGATGCAGTACAACGTTGTTGATTAGCACTTCAAAACATATGAAGAAACAAAAATGACTCGATGAATGAATTGCTTCGAAGGTTAAAACATTTTTTTTATCGCGGAATTTTCTTATTGTCAGAAAAGGGAAAAAGTTATAGCTAGCGATGGGAAATATTTTGAAATAAAATATAATTTAACATTTCTAAAGTAAATGTATTTTTTTGCAAAAAATTTCTCAAAACTAATCGGAACACCTAATAGAATAATAAAAATATTTCGATCTTAGAATAATATGCTATATTTTAGTTTGCATTTGTAAATGCAATTTATCATTCCAATCTTGGAATAATACGTAATTATAATTGCAAAATAAAATATAAAATTAAACGCGTTAGCAAATTGACATTAAAAATAAAAGCTTTAAATAAGCTTAAGAGCTCAACAATTCTAATTGCTTCAATAATTTAATAGAGCCGTCGTTTAAAGTAGCATTAGTAGTATTATTTTAATAATTTCGATACCTGAAGTCTAAAACTAAATGCATTCATTTTGGTATTGACGAAAAGAGGTGACAGATGTTGAACTGTTACTCCGAATCTAGAGTATTCTGCCCTGAGAGCATCGGAGAAACTCTTCACATACGCCTTCGTAGCGGCATATACCGTCATCAATGGTAACGGTTGAAACTCAGATCCGGAAGAGATGTTAACAATCGCGCCTTGTTTGCGTTTTTGCATCTGCCCGATAACCAGCCGCGTCATTAGCGTAGTGGCGCCCACATTTATGTTGATAATATCCCACAGTTCCTTCTCGGGCACTTCTCCGACGTACATGGGGTATTCGTATTGCTTGCCCACATTGTTCACTTAAAACAAAAATTGTTTAATATATATCATGTGACATCTCAGATAGCAAGATGTCTTCTATTTGACATAGCTAGTTAGTCATTTTTATGACGAATTTGACGTTTAAGATCGTGTTTAAATATCGTAAAAAAGACGTAAATTTATCACAGTCAGTAACATATATCATAAAAAATACGTCATTACTTTTATTAACGGCATAATTTTTGTGTTATAAATATTGTTTACAATTTCCTAAGATTATAATAATACATGATATTATTTTATTATGTCATAATTACATAACATCATAGATCCATCATCGAATGGATTATAACTAATCATTAACTGGTCATTAATAACGTTATCAATATGTCATGGTTGAAGAACTATCTGATGTTAATAATGATTAAAAAATATGATGTTATAAATACATCGAAAGATGAATAAATAAATGACGTCAATCAATCACGAATAAATAAATGACGTTATTACATCTTGTTATTACATCTAAATGGATAATATGACGTTATGGATAACATGACGTTAATAATTCAAAATGATTAACTATTGACGTCAAAACGATAGTTTGCTACCTGGGATTGTATCCATATAATATAGTAAAAGCGTCATTCAATGGTCTTTCATATGTGGAAATGCTATAAATTAATTAATGTTATGTACCCTTAACTTGTGCATTATTTGTGCTTTTTGTCCTATGGAAGAATAACTTTTATCTATCGAATAATAAAGTGAAGGGAACATTAAAGTATCGGTACCTTTCATAGCAAATATACATTAACATCATAGCATATTTTAATTCAGTGAATCCGTTTATATTGATGTTGCAACAAGACGTTTATATTTATTTTTAAAGAAAAATCTGACGATAAGAGAATTTTTATTATTTCGAGATTTTATTTATTTTGTTCTCAAATTATTCTTTTATTCACGTATTCACGTATAAAAATAACTCAAAAATATATTGACCAGACGTAATTACTTTTTTAATTTTTTATTTTCCCCATTTCTCAATGATTATAATATTTTACATATAGCTGTTTTTTTTTAAATATAAGTTTTAACCTATAAATTTTGATATTTAATGTTTGTATTTAATGTTTTGCATTTTTATCCTTTAAAAATATTAAATGTTATTATTAAACGTTAAACTTTTTTATATTTTTTTAGTTTTTTTATATTTTTAAGATTCTAATTTGCAATTTTATTATGTGATTATTTTTATAAATTACCTAAGTAAAACAAGATTTTTTTATTGACGTAGGTGAATTTATACCATCTTCAAAAATAATGAATTGTCAAAAATTGACTTATATTAACTTATATCAAAAGAGAATATTAAAAAAGGACCGATTTTTATCTAAAAAGGTATAAGTAAAGGGAATAGCGTTTTTTTGTAGATTTTGACCTTCTGAATAAATTTTAACAAACTATTAAAAAGTTCAGGGTTTAGGAAACACTTTGAAAATTGAGCATAAACATGATGTATTTATAAATGTATTTATAATAATGTATTTATAAGAAATTCGGATGATCACTACGAGAAGAACCGATACCCGCTGACCTGATCTATTGAAAGTTAAAATAACAAATTGTAACAAGGATGTATAAGAGTCGAGCGCAGAAGATGATACGTGGAACTTATATGTTTAAATATAACAATATAAATAAAATAAAATAATGCGTTTAAATTAATTAAAATGAAAAAATTACATGTTTCGGCTCAATCTCGAGCCATCTTTATATCGTAAGGAATAGCCTGAATGAAAATGAAAGTTGTGTGCTTAGTTGAGTCACTCCAATAAGACGAGTTACATCGCTCGCAAATGGTTGAATGATCATGTGGAAAAGGCTTCTAGAGTACTAATAAATTTTTTTAGGCGTTATAAACAATAGGTATATAAACAACAATAAGATAATGAATTGAAAATGACTCATTCGATCACAAACCCCCCATCGCAAATTAAAAAGACCCAATTAGAGTCCATCGAAAAATATTAAATCAGTAATCAATAAGTAATAAACAGTCAGTATCTAAAAAATAAAATAAAAATAATAAATTAAATTTAAAAAAAAGATAAAAACAATTATAATTAAAAAAAATTTTAAAAACGTGTCAGATATTAAAATCAGAATATTAAAAAGATGTGCATCCGAGCACAAGACAACATTGACTGAATAAATAAGACTAAATAAGGATCAGTTTTATTATCTCCAGTTAGTTTGATTTGCTGATTAAGTGTCAATTGTGATTGGTTCTGGTCAACGATAAATGCAGACGGTTAATTCCAATGAAAATAATCGGCCGAAATTAATTAAAGATTGTAAAACCGGTCTTAAATACTGCAAAAGTTATGGATTGTTGATGATAGATAAGCGTCATGAACGTACCTTTGGTACATTTGTAAATTTAAACTTGTTTGTTTCCTAATAAAATAACATTTCAGAAATCAAATGCTCTTGTAGAAATAAGATTCTTCATTTAAGATTTTGAATCTCAATCGAAACCGTGGTTAAACTATAATAATTTTTGAAAAAAATAGAATTACTATTTACAGCATAGTGTTATTAATAGTAGAGGAAACCAGGGCGTCACAGTTTTTGTTTAGCGATTTTTAGAAAAAAATGAATGTAAGATTTTAAAACATTATATACATTAAAATACATCTACATCTCTTAGGTACTAAAAAAAATATTATTCTTAAATATATCATCGTACAAATAAGTTATTTAATTTTAAATAAAACTGTGAAAATGTGACAACTAACCCCATACTTCGATTGTCACACGGTCCAGAGTTGGAAAAAGTTACATATTCAGGTCTTTTTGCATTAATCACTTAATGCATGGTAATTCATAAAATCCTAATGCTTGTCGTATAAATAAATTAGGTATTTTTACTGCTCTAACGGCTTCTAAAATAATATTAGGTAGAATTTTACATCTAACTATCTACCTTTCTTATCTTCAGTAATTTCTTTCTAATCTTTTGTTTGTCAAGAATTACAGCTACTAAATTGTTACAATAAAAATAATAATCGATTTAATTACCTAATATGCCGACGGATATATCTTGTAAAAGAGAATGGATTTTAATAAAAGTATTTTTTCCTTCGGCAAAATCCGCCACAATAATCCTCACTTCAATCTTTGGATTTATTAACAGCATCTCGTCTTTTGTCCGTTCAAGCTTCTCTAAGTTTCTGCTAATTAGTATTAGATTCATGTTTCTTGCTGCTAATTCTTTAGCATAAGCTTTGCCGATACCGTCAGTCGAACCGGTGACAACTAGAATATTAATGAATATATTTTTTTAGAAGTTATTTTAGTAATTAATGAATAACAATTTCTATATAATTATTTTTTTGTTTTTTTTCGTTTCTCAAAAAATATTCTTATACCCAATATAAGGATAAGATAAAATATTATAGTTAAAAATCAAAGATTGATAATTTAAATAATATTTATAAATTAAATAATATTATAAAATTAATTAAAGTTCAAAAGATAATTTTTTCGTGCTTACTCGCCCATTCGCCAAACTTTGTTCGCAAATCGATTGTCTTCTTGTTGTATATCTGCACAATAATTTCCCATAAAATATGTAGAAATCTCATAACAGGACCAAGTAGAATCCAAAAAATAGTTAAAGTGACTAATATCCAAAATGCTATTGTTATTAGCATTTTCTTTCGTTAGTTCGTGCTCTATCGTATTATCTACAAATTAAAAAAATATTTTAGTTAAAAATCATAAAAAAGTCTTAATTTTTATTACAAAAAAATGTGACATATTTTTGTCAGGCATGTGTTTGTAATTGCTTATAATTTTAAAATGCTTTCTGTAGACAGAAAGAATTCTTTTTGGAAACGTACTAAATTAAATTTTACTTAATTTTAATTAAGTTTTTGGAAATGTTTTTGTGATTACGAATTTTGCCAAAACTTCAAAATTTTCACATATATGCGATGTCATAATTTGAGAAAACATTTGCGAAAATTTCAAGGTTCTAACGTGAAAGTGTATCATTTAGCTAACTGCAATAAATATTTCGAACGCAACAAAAGGAATCAGTCGTTTCTTTTTTTAACGATACATATGTCTTACCAAACACTATGTTTTTTTATGTCTTATCCACTCTCACTTTTATTTATGCGCGTTGTTAGTACCGGCGCGGTAAAAGATGTTCGAAGAACGTAGGCCGCAGCAAGACTAAACGTCATCTCGCTCGGGCGATTGTACTGAAGGCCAAGTCATGCACTTTCTCCTTTTGCTGAAATTCCCGTGGCTCCAGAATTTTTTTTTAGATTTTAGGTCAAACCAAAGAGCTTAACTATTATTGCGTATGCATCGTAAGTAAATTATTTTGAGTTTGAAGTTGCGATTATCAATTATTTATCGTGTCTACATTCCGCGTTATCAAAAGTTGCTTCATATCGATTCGTGGGTGACATGCAAAGTCATGTAGAAAATAACATTTTAGAAAACATCGGCACATTAATACTTTCAACAAAGAGTTACAAGATTTCAAAAGATTTTCAGATATGTATGTAAATTTGTCATAAAATCCAGAGATCGGTTTGCTTAATTAACTAATTTTATTTTTTAATCAAACTTTAGAATTAAATTTTTTTTCTTAATGTGTCTTATGTCTATTTTTAACTTACTCGCTCGTCAAACTAACGCTGTGATGAAGATGGCTGCAAAACTTATAAATTGCACTAGAGGATCAGCGTTCTGTCATATGCTTTTTGTAGACAGAAGGTGTGCCAGGAGCACAAATTCATGTCCGCATGTGTGCTCAGTATGGGGATAAAGTTCTCTCTCGTAGAATCGTTTATGAGTGGATTGAAAATGGCCGTACTAGTGTGACAGGTGCTTCGGACGTACAATCACAGTATGATATAACTTTTACTGTAACTTATACTAAATAAACTCTTATAAGCAAGGTCAGCCGGGTTGCTAAACAGACTAGTCACATGACATTCTTAGAAACAATTACTGTTCCTCCCGCTCTCACAGTTTCTAATGAAAATATAAAAGTGCGGAAACTTTTTGAACATTCCGTATTTGTTTTGAAGTCCTTTTTTATGTTACATTACTATATGAGCTAATTTTATGACCAATTCCATTTATTGAAGTAAAAAGACTTTTGTCAGATTCAATGCTGATTTTTATAATAGAAGCAATTTTGCTAACGATTCGATGTTTCGTGATTGAGATTGCATGTGAACATATTGCTAGTCAATAATAGAACTCGTTGACCCTGATTGTGAATTGATGTAATTCTTCTTAAAAGACCACTTTTATAAGTATAATTGACCGCATTCGCTGACCTACAATTTGTTCAGCGGAAACTAATAATATTAAAAACTAATAATAACTATATTTTACAATTAGTACACAGTTGCAAAATTATTATTTTATATTGATATAAAGATTTATAAAAGTTTTTTAAACTAAAAGTTTTCATGAAATGTAAAATTTTAAATTACCATAAATATGTAGCTAATATAATGTAATTTATTTACAATAGAAAATATATAATATAAATACAGAAATATAATATGTTTTTAAAATTTTTTAGAATTTCTTAAATTAGTAAGTTTTAAATTAAGAAAAACTTTAAGAATTAGTCATAGTTTTATAAAAATACTATTTATTAATAATTTTCTTTATCATATAAATAAAAATCAGATAAATCGGCGCTCTTATAATTTAAAAAATTTAGCACAGGCTTTCATATATATTACGTAATAAAAATTACATCACAGCGCATGTGATCATTTTGTACACAACACAATTTTTTAAGAAAGTCTCGTACATATGACATAAAAGTGAAAGGGTATGTAAACTATGTAATGAGATGGAACTGTTAGTGATAACTAGGAAAAGCGTAAAGCTTCGTCCAGACCAGGAAACATTATTATCCATATTGTAGATAATAAAAATGTAGAAAACAAATTTAGGTGACAAAATTTCAATAATATCATTTCCATTACTTGATTTGCATCGAATTGTTATATTCAACAACGTATCTGATAACAGTGTCGATTACTTCTTGCTACATGATAACTTTTAAATGTTAGGGACATGTACTTTATTAAAATGACAAATGATTACGATCTATTATGTGAGATTCTATAGTATAGATTCTATAACATGGATTTATCTTTGTAAGTTCTATGATAACATACTCCGTTTACTCCATCATAAAAATGATATCTTCAAAAAATCGTATAGACCAGTACCTTGTCAAGAATATAATAGAACAACAATTACAAATATATCACGTCAACAAAAGTTTCACGTCGATGAGACTAATCACCGACATTTTTTTTATCTTTACTGCTTCAAGATCGAAAACATAAATTTGTATGCAATATTGTCACGATGTCACCTACATTTTGCTTTCAACATTTGTTGACATTTTGTCGGATATATTGTTGCACACAATGTGTGACCCGACAAAATATTATCGACAAATATCCTGCAATTTCTTGGATTTTAAAATTGAATTTTGGATATATTATTGGATATTATTGACGATATGTATTTCAATCTTCTGTTCAATCTGGACGTGATTTAAGATACGAATAAGCAGGTAACACGGTGCGAAATATTCGATTCGATTACACAATCATGTTCGAGAGATCAAAGAGAAAAGAGTGTTCACTTTATCTCGTTTCACTTGAATAAATTTTAAAGCTTTGAATTCCGTGGCTCGTTAAGATCAAAATTGGTTATCGGCAATAGGTTTTCCGTGCCATGACGTGATTCACATGATTTTTCGTGCGAGCTCATCAATTATGCATTGTGTAATTCGATTTTATCATCGTGACCTTTAGTTTCTACGAATATACACACACGAGCGGGTGTACACCGAAAGTGGGGAAGTCTATGGATATGAACCTGAATCGAAAGAAGATGGACCGATCCGAAGCGACCGAAAAGGGAACGAGAAAGAAAGAATGGAGGCGCGCGCAGCGTCTCTTTCACTTCACACACTGACATCATCGTTTCGTTCCTAAGAGTCTTCCAGGCGACCTAGCACGATCGCCGGCTGCTTACGTCGATCGGCTGCTTGACCACTCGTGTTCTCCTTATGGTGCGCGACATCCGCCGATGAGTTTCGTCAGACGTGCAATCAGTTCATCGTACTTTCCGTACGAAGTTTCGAAAAAAGTGAAACGAAAGTGTTCTTCCGAGAATTCGAAAGGATTTTTTGGGAAACGAGTAAATTGGTCGATTTATCGGCCTGCCGATATAACTAGCCTTGGAAAGTCCAAGGTCTTCATGAAGCACTTTAGAGAACGTCGGTGCGCTTGACCGCGTGTTCCGAAGAATTTGCGGAGTTGTAGAGCACGTTGCTCCAATTTTGAATACGTCTACCTGTCTGGTCAGATCGTCAGACCGGTTCACAAAGTAAGTCGCGAATATTGGAGAAACGTCGGGTCTTTCGTACTTCATCCTAATATAAAATACGTCTTGTAATTTGAATGATAAGAAATAATGATGCGCGTTAAATAATTGTGAAAGAGTGACTACGGATCAATCCGCGCCGTTCGTGCGAAGCGACCTCATGACAGCGAACTAATTACATTATCGAGAAGACTTCACATATCAGCGCAAAAACGAATCGCTGATTATTAAACTTAACACATCACTCTCGATTGCGACTCGAATTTTTATTAGCAATCATAAATCTAATATGGCTTTTGCGTAATCGATTTGAATTAAATATATGATTAATGTGCGGAGACATGACGCGACATGACTGTCAACATAATTTCAATTAAAATTATCATATAATGCGATACGTGATGACTCATAGAATTTTGGAATGATTATTCCTTGGAATACTTTCGAATTAGGACAATCCACAATGGAGTTTCGGTATATTTAGAACGTGACATTATGCGCAGTTGCCTGCACGTGTCTAACACATGAGATATCTATCAAGCATTACGATTACGCTACGATTTCTTTAGGTTGCGTTTGTTACATTCCGCACTGAGAAAAATATGTGGTATTTGTGACTATAATTGCATAGTAAAATAATTATAGTTATAGAAGCTCCATTTATCAGGTTCTTACTGTTATAATATCAGTAATAAAAAAAAGTCCTCCATTCATAGTTCTACTAACTATAAAAAAATTACATTATAAATCATGTGATAATTACACAATAAAAAACATTTTGTATTTGTGTTAAAAACGGTTCTTATTAAAATTTTTGTTGAATTTTTAACATATCCGAGTGTTAATTTAATAATATGATTATGTTATTTAAATATTTTGTGTTAAATTAATATTTAACATTTTTTAATGTTAAAATAATCATTTACAAGTGGACAAATAACATAAAAATAATATAATTTGAAAATAGAAATTCTAAAATAAATGAATAAAGATAAATGTACGTTTTAATTTAACATATAAATATATGAAAAAATATGCTTCTACAAATTGTGTCAAAGTGTTACATTTTTGTATTAATTTCTACATAATATTTGTGTTATTTTTTAATATCATATTGATCTTGTCAAATTAATACAAAAATTTGGGTAGACCGTTTAGGACATGTGAAATGTGTTAAATTTAACACATACTTAATTTTTTAATAATGAAATATATTGTAAAATATCAAAATGTGAATGGTAAATAAGATGAAATATTTGAGATTTCTTTTACTACATAAACATTTTTATTAAATGCAGTCGTAAATTATAGTAATATAACTATTTTCTTTGCTTACCATATATATTTACGTAATAATAATTAAAAAGTATATAAAAGAGAAAAGAACCAATAAAAAAACAATCACTTTTATGATATATAATAGTTGCATCAATATATATCATATAGTTATGATGATTGTAATGCAGTTAAAACAACTTATACAATTAAATATAACTTATACAATTAAAATAACTATAAATATATACTTGGCACTGAAAATGACATTAAATTATAGTAAGTGAAATTAGTTGCAATCATTTTTGTTCACTCAATGCGATATTCGATATTATTGATATAATACAATGCTACTTTGTTATTTTCGGATTTTACACCGTTGTTTGTATTTCTCAAAAATGTGAAGACCAAACGGATGATTTCAACGGATGATTGATCGTTACAATAATTTCCGCTTGAAAAGGAATTTTAATAAAAATTAACAATTTTCACAAAAAAAATCTGTTTATTTTCTTGAATGTTCGAAAGAATGTTTGTAAAAAGGAACTATATCAGATTCGTATATCTAAAAGAGATAAAAATTATCATTTACTATTCTGAAAATAGATAATGCTGCATTTTTTATAATATGACTTTTACGAATATAACCATGCATACCATAAAGAGGAGACATTGTCTGCGTGTAGTATGATTGCAATTGTGCCACGACCGTAACATTGGCCTAGAAAGTTACATTGCGGTCCACTCTCCCATTGTTTGTATCAAAGAAAAGAAAATGCGTGAGTAAATAATAAGTAAAGATATAAAAAAATGAACAAAAATTGTAAAAAAAGAAGAAGAATAGATATTGTGTGCACAATACTTTGATTATACAAATAATTGGTTTAAAAACGGAAAGAACTCGCTCGACTTTGTTCGGAGATACATAATAATAATTACGCGATTGATAAGATTATGCTACTTCGTAACGTAATCTTATCAATCGCATAAAGACTGTGAAATCTGCTTAGTAAGGCTGTTATCAAAAGTAAACGTCGATTCTCGCTAATATTTCTTGATTTTTCGTTCTAAATGAGTTATGTTTTTATGTTTGCGTTGAAAACGCTGTAATCATTTACTTGCTAATTTGTTAATTAACAAGCGATTATCATTTTTATGTGTTTGTTATTCCCGTTTGCAATTTTATAAGATCTAAGTTGAGAATCTTTTCTGAATTCTTTTTCATTTTTTTAACAACAATAAATAATTAATTTTTTTATTATTATACATAGATATAATTAACATCTACATTTGTAAATTTCTTTAATTTTTTATATCATGAATACATTGCGAGTTATCATTATCCATATCTATTACATATCCGGGTTATATCGCCTTATTGCAAAGTTCTTTATCGATATTATCACCTATCTGTCATAATAAATCGATAATCTAATTATAACTGGTTTATTATCGCATAATAGATACGTCTGTTTAATCGAAAGTAGCACAAAATAAGTATATGGTGTATAGAATCATCATTACGGTTTCGTAATTGCGCTCCATTGGAATAGAGAACTACTTAAAGTCGGCCATGTTTTCTTTTTTTTTTTTCAGATTTAAAGTTTTATAGCCTGTACATTTTGCAAGAGAATTCAATGCTCGCGGTGGATAAAAGAAAAGGATGACAGGATGTCGAATGTGGAGAATAATTTTATTTGTTGTTATCTGGAAAACGACTACAAGCGCAAACATGAATGTCGCGCAAATCTATTCAAATGACGAAGACAAGAAACCTTTCGAGTCGAATAAATACATTTATTCCTGGACAGGCCCAAACGCGTTGGCCAGGTCGGCCTTGGTCGAGAGACAGGAAAGGCTGCAATATAATTGCGAGCTTGAAAGTAGCGAAGTCGATATTGCCGCCTTAAATCCAGAATCATTCAGAAATATCCTCGTGGATGATTTGCATGAATTGCTCTATTGCTATGTACCGAAGGTATCAAAATTTATCTTCTTTCTATTGAAATTATTTATTAAAATTATTTAATAATAACTTGTAAAGAAAGTATTAAATCGTGTCGCATTGCGCGTTCTAAAACGAAGCGATTTTATCTTTTAGGTGGCTTGCACAAATTGGAAGCGCGTATTAATGATTGCAACGGGAAAATGGCCTGGTAACGATCCTTTAAAAATACCGGCTGATCAAGCCCATTCCCCCGATACTTTTCAACGATTGAACAATTATACTTTGCCCGAGATACAGAAGAAATTGGCGACGTATGACAAGCTAATTGTAGTGCGACATCCTCTGGAAAGACTTCTATCTGCCTATCGAAATAAATTGGAGACCAAACACGAGAAAAGTGCAAGATATTTCCAAACTCGTTTCGGCAAGAAAATCATCAAGGTAAAAAACGAGTCTTCTTCAGAGAAAAACATAATAGCAACTGCATACAAGTGACAATTGTACAAGTTTTACACAAAAAGAACGGTTTTGTTGAAGTATCTAAAATTTAGCTAGATACAGATATGAAAATAATTTTGTTGGACCATTAAAATAATTATGTAGGATATTATGTTCAAGTATAACAAGCAATGTTGCAAAAGATTTTGACATTCTAGTAACATTCTCCAGTTTCAACGTTCTATGTAATTATTTTGATGAGCTAACAAAAATTATTTTTAGATTTGTACACAGCTAAATTTTTAAATACTTCAGCAAAACCGTTCTTTCTGTGTATATGTAGAGTTGAAATGTACACAGTCGAATAAAATATTTATACAGTTGTAATAATTATAAAATAGTTTATTCAATTATGTATATTAATTCTATATAAAACTTGTTTTATACAGAAAGAACAGTTTTGTTGAGGTATCTAAAAGTTAGTCAGATACAGTTGTAAAAATAATTTTGTTAAACCATTAAAATAATTATGTAGTTGAGCTTAAGCAATGATGAGTTTTAACATTCGAAAACTTTAATATTTTAGCAGCCAGGTTGAGCGTTCTACATAATTGTTTTGAAAATTATTTTCAAATCTATAATATATCTGGTTAAATTTTTAAATATTTTATTAAGTGTACAAATTAATTCTCGGCCTTTTGAATCAACTTTGAGCTTTATGAAATAATTAATTCAAACTCAATCTTCAAAGTAATCTCCTTCAGTTTCTATACATTTTTGCCATCTCTCAGGCAATTGTCGGATTCCAGATCGGAAAAATGATGATGATTTCAATATGAATTCATCGAGGCTTTTTTGCACCTGTTCAACTGATTTAAATTGAGACTCACTAAGGTATTGTAGAGATCGAAATAGGTGATAATTAGAAGGGGCCAAGTCTGGAGAATACACCGCATGAAGAAGAATTTTCCAGTCTAAGTCTGCGATGGTTTGCAGAGTCTTTTTTGCTTTGTGGAGCCAGAAGTGAACTTATGAGGGACCCAGGATTCCTTCCGAATTCCTAGTTTTTGTAGGCGATGGGACTTGCTGTGTCACTCCAAGTTCACTTGCAAGTTCCAATTGAGTTTGGCAAGGATTTTCTTCAAAAATTTGCTTTTCGTCTTCCATTTTTTTTGGTTGATCAGGACGTTCACTATCTTGAAAGTTGAAATTCCTCTCTCGAAACTGTTGGAACCATTTTTTATATGTGCTGTACGATACATTTCACCCAAAGCTGAACAAATCATTTCTTTTGCCTCAGCCGCGTTTGTTTTAAGTTGAATCGCGGAAAGAAGAGTGCTTCAAATGTTGCTTTTCGAACGACATCACGTGTATAATTAATTTTGCAGATTATGTTCACAATAAAATCAAGTATTATGCTTCATTTTTTAATTTTTTTTAAAGCTAAAAAATGGTACTTTAAAATGACTATATGGCGATAAAAAAATTCCTGTTTAAATAGATTCTGTAGTCGATGAAAGGTAGGGCCGAGAATTAATTTGTACATCTAATAATAAAACCGTTCTTTCTGTGTATCATCACGCAATGTATTTACGGATTAATTTATAATCTCACACTATGATCTCATCTTAGATACAATAATTTAAAGCGGGCAGAATCAATAAACAACTGTTTTGATGAAATGTCTTCTTCTCCCTATCAAATTATTTATTATTAGTTATATCGCTAGTCTTTACGTATAAAAAGAAAATTTGTTTGTTCATAAGATTCTTGTTTCTTCAGGAATTAGATAAAATTTAGAAATACTGTATAATTACGCACTTCTCGGAATATGATTACGATTAATTCTGCGGGTTGTCCTACTTTTACATTTATCGTTAATAGCAGGTTCCGTACGCAAATGGAGATGAATAGCTCAATCGAAAACATTAAGTCTTACAAGTAGCGACTTTAACTGCGCGATATTTTTGCAGAAATATAGGCCAAACGCGACCGAGGAGTCTTTAAAGAACGGTGACGATGTGACGTTTCGAGAGTTCGTCGATTTTGTCACCGACGATGCCGAAAATGGAACTCGGAATGAACATTGGAAACCGATATATGACCTGTGCCAACCATGCATAATTAATTACAATCTTATAAGCAAGTACGAGAGCTTGGTCGAGGATGCCACGGAAGTTCTCGAACGGATAGGTGTCACATCTGTAAAGTAGGTAGACTTATAGTAACAAGACGATAATTTTAATAGACAATTTGTAAAACGTTTTATTAAATATAATTATGCAGTTTTCCAGCTAGATCACTAAGCAACGAGCCGACATCGAGAAAATTAGATAGATATTATTCTACCTTAAGCTACAAACAACTTCGTAAACTAACAGATCTGTACAAATTAGATTTAAGGTTGTTTGATTACTCATTGGAGGATGTGCTGGGATTTTCCTTAGCTTGAGATGATCATTAATATTAACAAAAGCAGACGTACGTGATACGAGTAAATTGTCACATCACTAAACGTTAACGTAACCAAATATGTCGGTTTAAGGGCAAATAATTATTATTGCATTTTATCAATGCAATAATACAGAACGTTCTAAAATCTCAGAATTGAACGGCAGACTTTTTGAGCCGTTTGTTGGAAATTCTAATTTGTATAAACAAAACTTCGTACTACCTCATATGTAACTGTATAAAATATTTTTAAAATCAATTATTCAACTGTTAAAACATGTAGATATGTTACATATTTTGTTTTGATATTTTGAAATATCATCTTAATTAAGCCATGACAACCAGTATTTAATATGAATGACAAATAAAATAGAATTTATTCACTTCAGAGCATATAAATATCAAGAAAGGGACTTAGTTTACAAAATTTTCCTACAATTCATTCTTCCATCCTCTTATCTATTCTTATTACTTTCTTCCTATTACTTCTTTCTATCTCTCTTCTACCTAATTCTTTCCTTATATATTTCCTTATATATTCCTTTTCTTTCTATTTCTAATTCCTTATATTTTACATCTTATGCCTCATCCACATTCCTACATTCTTCTTCTACATTCCTTTTTTTGTCACTGTACAATTTTCATTTTTCTTTTACTGCAATTCTGTCATCTCTTTCTTTCTCCTTTTCCTCTTTCAAATGCCTTTCTTTTCCTATCACTTTTTCTTGTTACCAGGACATCTCTGTTTTTTTCACTTCCATATAATTCTTTTAATATTATTTCTTCTCCAATCTTTCTTCTCTTCTTATTGTTACAAATTTCTGTTTTCTTTCTCAATTTTCTTAATTTCTTTTTCTTTTCTCTTACTGTTTTCTTTACTTTCTTCTTAGCTTCACCTTCCTCTTCTGCTCCAAATAACTTTTCATTTCATCTTCTTAGCTCTATCTTCCTCTTCTGCTCTAAATGACTTTTCTTTATTTTCCTCTATAACTTCTTAGCTCCTCCCTTTTCTTCCCAGTATCATTCTAATTTCCATTCTTTTTTTCCCTTTTCCTTTTAATCTTCAAACACCTCCCTTTTCTTATCACCAAACTCATCTTCATTTTTTTCATCTGCATACAGCTTTCTTGTTTATCTTCATTTCTAATTTTCCAATTCCTCTTTTTGATTTTTTCAATTTTTCAATTTTTCTTCTTTTCTTTTTGCTATTTTTTTTTTGTTTTTTTCTAGTCTTATTCTACCTTCCTTTTTTGCTTTCTATAACTTTCCATTTTCTCATTCTCCATCCAATTTTTTACTCTTTTACTTTTTCCTCTTTTTCCCAACTTCTATCCCACGAGGTATATCATGTGTGATTTGTTTATTCCTTTGTCATTATTTTTTTGCTTCTTCTTTCCAGCTGATCTAAATTCTTAATTCTTTCTTTACTTTCACTTTCTGTTCTTTTTTTTCTTCCTTTTCCATAAATAGTTACAAATGAGTAGATTATATCTACTCTGTTACTTATCCTATAATTCTACTGTTCTCCTTTTCTTCCGTAATTTTTTTCTCTACTTATCCTACTTTAATTCCCTTCTTTATCCACGCTGCCTATGCTTCTCACATATTTCGCCAACCTAATCTTAACTCCACACTCTTTGACGCGCCAGAATCCTACCATTTTACATAACGCCTTTCTTCCTTTTAAATAGTTTTCTTATCTCTATCCCTTTCTTTTACGATTGATTTCTTATATTACAATCTTGCCTTAATATTACTATCTTGCCCACACGTTTAGATCGTGCCCGAAAACACATTACACAGGCGACTCCTGGGCCCCATTTATCCTCGCCATTCATCACAAATTAAAGCAAAATGATACCTGGGGACTGGGAATACCAGTACGTTGCCACAGAACGCAATCCTATGCTTCCCGCCTTTCTCTGCTATAGCCTCTATAGATTATGCTTTTAATACAGCAAAATTCTACTTTTCTACTTATAGCCTTTCGTCTCTTACACTTCTCCTACCTCTACATCCTTCTTTATTCTTCATTATTTCACATACTGAACTTATTTCTCTATAAATCCTATAAATACAGTTTTCTCCAAACATGTACACACCCATTTACGCAATCTAACCAAGTCCCTATATGAATGAGAAATAAAGAAACTAATTGTAAGATGTAATAGTTATAAAAAAAAAAAATATATATATATATAAAATATATAAAGATATATTAAATATTCAAATTTAAAATACGCGTTAAAATATAAATTGTTTCATATATTGCGGAATACGAATTGCGCATGTTGAGTCCTTTTTCTTTATTTATGAAAAATTACACATATTAAATTATTTGACTGTTGCTATATGTTTCATTATGCATCATTAATCGTTATATTTTACGATAAATATATTCGTATGTACATGTACTCGTAGATACCTTGGAACTATTTATTTTTGAAGTTATGGCGTTTTAAATGTATAGCGGTGCCTTGTGCCAAGAATTTAAGAGTATTATAGTAAAGCGAATAAAAAAACTTGCCTGTGCCAAGAAAGAATCGCTGTCAACTTCTTACAAGTTGGGTTTTGTAAAAGTCATTTGAAATGTACGTCGCAACTTTTATATCGGTATGCAATTTATAGAACGAAATATTATCTTAGAATAATCTCTATTTATATGCGCACCTTGTGTATCGTTATGTCGTGAGTTAATTCGCAATAAAAGTTTCGCTTTCCTATTTTTGTAACGTAAATTGTGTCATATCGTGTCCAAAGTTATTACTTTGAACGCAGCCATATTTGTGTGCCTATGTAAATAGTATTGTGTGCAAGGACGTTTTCATTGCATATCCTAGGAAAGATTCCATAAAAATCAGAAATACATGTAGTTACCAACCAATTAATTACTCTTTAGAAATCAAATTGTATGAGGCATTGCGAACAACATGCGAACATTATGTATATTGTATCTAACAATAAAATTGTAATTAAGCCCTTCATGATAAGTAATTAGATTAATTAAAGAGAGTTTGACCAATTTCTCATTAAATTATTATTTAACGATTTAATTATTGTAGTATTTTTTATAATAAATTTTTTTCAGTGTTTTGAGATGTTTATTAATTTATTAATATCATTATTATCATTATTATTAGATATATTATTATTATTAGATTGCTTGCAATTTAATTTGTGATATTACTCCAGTTTTAGCTTAAAACTTTGTTTTAAGTCCGATAAACAATCGGCGCGTATAATTTGCGTAAGTTGGAAATTGTAAAGTTCATACAATATTATTAGGCATCAAGATCTGTTTTGACTAAAAATAACTTTCTTTGCTTATTAAATTATTCACATGTTGCGCTTTTATTATTATTAAATCATTAATTAAATCTTTTAATTAATTAAATTAAATTAATTATCATTATAATTAAATTGACTCAGTAAATAAAAAAATTTTTTAAATTGAGATGCTGATATGTTTGGATGCTAATACGTTTCATAGATCTAAACTCGTTATTGCGGATAAAAATATTTCTGCAGATTTTAACTAAGCGTTTAATTCATAAGTTAGAGGCATATTAGAGTGTAGCCCGGTACATTTTCTTCATGTGTTATATAACGGCTAGGCTGGAGTTCAGAGATGTCTGTACATTGTTTATCGAGATTGATGTTTGACTAAACGAGTTAAATTTAGATGAGAGCTTGAAAATGATGGACGGCTTTCTATATTGGCACGGATCGGCTAAAGAGTGAAATCTTAATCGCGCGTAACAGTTCTGGCAGTCACCCGAACAGGTTTCAGAATAACACGATGCATCTTGTAGTTCCCAATCACGCTTAATGGACCGGTGCGTATTAATTTTGTAATGATCTTGAATATGCCAATACTTATAGTGTCTCAACGGTTATCTGGAACTGATCTGATGGCGACGTTTTTGTCAGGAAGTTATGCCTAATATCCACAATGCCTTAATATAACTCGAGGTAGCGAAACTCGTTGCCCTCCAAGCAATATTAGCTGATGGTGGGATCTCGTCTTCTACCAATCCTGGAGCAGAAGGTGTTCGCGGGAAGGTGCGAGTAATGGGTGGGGGTGGTGATGCGATTCCTGGAGGAATTTCGGGATTACAAGGCGATCCGAGCGCGCGAATCCTGCACCGCGTGATCCAGTCTACGATCGCACGTAGGACAACGAAGAACTCATTCCTAGATCCGAGTGATCTTGAAAAAAGCTCAAAGTGTTTTCATGTAATAACGTTTACAATCAGAAGTAGATTATCGACGATTATAACAGCATTAATTCATTTGTGATAGTCCAAGCATTCGTGAGTATCGTAGTTTTTGTTCAAATGAAGATCGATCGAAGCGAGTTTCACAAAAATACTACAATGTTATACACATCATTTGATTACAAATGTCAAGAACTGCTGCGAAAGAAAATAAGAATTACTTATTACCTTTGCACACATAAGTTCACGTAAATGTGAAAAGAACGATCGATCAATTTTTATCTATGAGGAAAAGGAAAAATTTTATCGGACAATAATGTATTTAGTGAATAATAGATTTGGTATGTCACAGAGTATAACACAGAGCTGTCCATATCAATCAAAAAATGCCACAAGCGGACGAGACTAAAAACCTTCTGATGACATATCTCATCCTTATTCTTTTATTAATCTCGCTTTGGGTATTATACTCGGGGTTGTTTTTTTAAGTGCAACAGACATTCCTCATTATGGTGAGTTTTTAAACAGAACAACGGGTCACGATAATATCAAAATGACGTTAAGATGAATCGTGATGATCGATCAAAAAATGATAATTTTTTAGCCATTTTAGCGCATTTTGATGTCATCATGACTTCTTGGATTATGTCTAATGTATTTGAATCCGGAAAATACATACTTGCATTGTGTGTCACGAGTACTTTTGTATTTTTTATGTTTAGTTTTGATATTATTGATAAAATTGTATCAAATGCATGAAATCAAAACTTTTTATTTTTTTAATTAGAATTATCTAAATGTTTTTGTAGTTTTTATAATTTTAAGACTATATGATGCTGTGAGAGAAGATACAAAATATGACTAAGGGGGTTAAAGTTTTATGTTAAGTTGATCATTGAAATCTCCGAACAGTAAGCGAAATTCCATTATTCGTCTTGCTTCGCTTTAATCATATCTATCTTACGACGCCGTATTGTTTTCAATGTTGTTTTATTAATAATAAATTACTTGATTAAATGATCAATAAACTTGTATTTAATAATGTTTTAAATACGGAATATCGTACATTTTTAGGGTTGAACAAGAGAGAAAGCATGTATCAAAAGACGAATGCATTCAGAGGATCCAAGAGCGTTACACCTCGTTCTGAAACTCATCAGTTCTCACTTATTATATTTTCTACAATCCAGATGCCTGGAAACATGAGGCAATCTACGCAATCGTTTTTGACTGTTAGTGACCAATTTACGCAACGCAAATTATTCAAAAATATATTTATCATGTAGTAGAAAGAATTTTATTACTTTAGAAAAGTTTATCTTGCTTTAATTTCTTCATCATGGAAATTGGCTATATTACTTTATTTATATTACTTTATATTATCTTCAGATAATTAGCTACTTTACATTATATGTGAATTCAAAACAATATTTATTATCTCCCGAGCGTATCTACAACTATAATATAAACAGCATTGTCATTGAATTGTGTTTATTTGCAGTTACGAAATAAATATATCAGTTTATTTTACATGTGTTTGTATGTATCGAATGCATTTCTCATTTATCTTCAGTAGTTGCGATATTAAAAATGTATTGTGAAAAATGTCTTTAAAAATTTGTTTGTAGTACATATTTTCAATACGCAACGCTACTTACGATAAAACTTCTTCGTTTGGAATGCCGACTAGAGTTTACTTTGCTGTTACTTACTGTCACTCCGGAAATAACTTATCATTATATGACTATTATCGAGATACGCATAAAACGGACTATGATTAAAACAGAAGGACGCAATTGCGAAAAATGCGGATTTTGTTACGAGGTGCAAATCGAGGAGAGAACTTTGTAGAAATGTGGACGACGTTGCCCCGCGATATGTGGGCGTTTCTCCAAAAATAGTCGGTGCTTCCAGCTCTCGAAGTTCGACGGTACGTCCGCGTAGAACTAAATCGGTATTTTCGACAGCGTACGCGAAAATAGACGACATGATTAGTACACGTTTCAATGCTAGGCTGCAATTAGGGCTGCGTTAACGAAAAGCTTTCAAATATTACGTAAGAGATTCCTGAGACTGTACGGCTCAAGTATCGAATTACTTGTTATATTCGAGCACAAATTGACTTTTACGATATAAATATCCACTTTTTTTCGCGCGCATAAAGTATCCGCTATTTTTTTTTTACTCGATAATTTATATGTCTCATCACAATCGAATCAAATACTAAAAGCAAATTCGATTTGCCGCATTCAATGTGTACCGGTGCATATTAAAGCAGATGTACACTGTGCGCACAGTGCGCACTAGTGCGTCCAACTGAATTCGTTACAAGTTTACTCACCTTTGAGAATGTATCACCCGTATAGTCCCTGCAAAATAAATTAAAATTGGAAAAATATGTTAATATTTACTTTAGATAAACTATAAACATATGAAAATTGTGTGAATAATTATATTTTTATTCACTAACACATTTTTATAGTTTATTTACTTTACACACACATATATACATATATATATATATATATATATATTTGTTATTAAGAATTAAATTATTTAAAAAAATAATGACAGAATCTCAATTTTCTTTTATATAAGTATTCAAGATAATTTATGCAAAATTTCATTGCAATGCAGAGATTAGTTTTTCTGTAAATAAACAAATAAATAAATTTTACTTGTAGAACAACTAAACTCTGTATCGCAAAGTTTATATAAATTATCTTGAATACAATATATATATATATATATATATATGTGTATATATATAAAATTAAGATTTTTGCCATTATTTTTGAATTACATTAGAGCGCACACTTCTACTTTTTATTGACATTACTTTGGATTCAAATTCTAAAATTACTGCCGCTCAAATTTTTTATATTACGTTTAAAGATGATCTGAAATAATCTGTATTTTTTTCATTATGTTAAAGACATATGTAATACATCTTTAACAGATCTCGTGTTTTTGTACGTTTCTTTCATTCCGACAAATCTCTCCGGTTATACTTAACTGGAATATATCCTATATTTGCACGTTGCTATTTCAAATGTGTTCTTTATATTATTATCAACATTAATAGACAGGTGCGTGCAGGTGGAAATAACAAAATTAAATGAGATATACGAAAATTGACATGTCACATTATGTAATCGATTGAACGACATCTTGAAGAAGGACCAGAAATTGCAACATTATTCATAACTTATGTAAATCATTTGTTATATGATTTCATCCCGCAAAGATCACCGCACGATGTCATGGGATACTCGTCATAATGAATATTTTCACGGACGTGGACTTAAATGTTACGGCAGCGCTCCAGTAACCACTCGAAATAGATCCAAATGTTCCAGATAGTTTGACGCAGCATCCGCACACCCGGTGTCCCGAGAGATGTCGTATATGTTGATGTAGCATTGCCATTTGTTTTCTCATTTAATCATCCTTCCGATGAAAATGTGATCTGACAATCTAATTATGTTACTTAATTTATAAGCTTAATTACGTTGTTTAATATGAGTGCATCGTTGTAACTTCTGATCAAAACAATTATTTTGATTTCCTCGTCTTGGATTTGGAATGAAGAAATAATGCTGCGTAGTAAAAAATCTCCAAAATGCTTATGAAGCTACATCCCAAAAAAAGATTGAATACGCCACCCAATGATGCTAAAAAGTTTTCCTCTTCTCTTAATCAAGATATTAAAACAGATATGCAAATAGAAACGATTGCTTACCTAGCAAATATATTTCATCAGCAATTGGGATTGTAGCCATTTCCATGAATGTAGCGGATTTCATATATACTTTTAGAATAGATTGAGCTTTTGAAAGATTTTTACTGAAATAAAAATATGTCTATATTGTATATATATATATATATATATATATATATATTTTACTAAAGTATCTATAAATTTAGCTAGATACAGATCTCTAAAAATAATTTTGTAAGCTTTTACAGCATATTATGTATATTTATCATGCTTA
>JANQDE010000147.1:105513-139048 GCA_037157785.1 Cephalotes varians
AGAGAGAGAGAGAGAGAGAGAGAGAGAGAGAGAGAGAGAGAGAGAGATCTGTACTAAGTTAAATTTAAATTAGTTTTAAAACAACGTCCTTTAGAAGACAAATATTTTCGACTGATATTCATAACAAATTTTATCAAAATAATTATAGAACGCTCAATCTGCTTATTAAAATGTCAAAAATTTTTGCAGCATCGTTCATTATGCTCGAGTATCTTACATAACTATTTTGACGATCCAACAAAATTATTTTCAAAGCTGTACCTAACTAAATTTTTAGATACTGCAACAAAATTACTTTTTCCGTGTATGTATTTAAAAGCAATGTTACTATATGTTTGATATTGTTTAATTATAACTTACTACGGCGGGAAATTGAAATCGTGATCACCATTTAACGGGATTGTGGTAGATTGTAACTCATACTCCACATTCCAACATGGAGTTAAACATTCACATGTAAAATTTTCTGTAGCAACATTTTGAATAATCCGTGTCTTGTTCGCGTTCGCGTAAAGACAGTGAAAATCTTTCCAGTCACAAATCTACAAGTATTACGAGGATATATTAATTTATAAAATATGTTAGCTAAGATGAGATAATTTTAAAAAATTATTTTATAATTAAAAAAAATTTATTTTATTATAAAATCTCACTTTAAAGTTACCTTTAAAGAATATTTATTAGCCATAGGCGTGTAGGAGATTGGCACACAACCACAGATTTGGAGAACAGCATCGATAGAGCAGCTGGTAAAGCAGTTGGAATATCGATACGTAGGAAAATACTTCAGTTCAGCTTTTCTGCGTGCGCAAAACGGAACCAGTTTACCGTGAGAATTTCGTTGATAATATCCAGTATTGGGTTTTCTCTTGATAGATGGAAATACGGCGATCTATTATATCAAAGTAATCAGATATTATGCGAAATGCTTGGAAAATGTGTATGCTGTCTGTGTGTGTGTGTGTGGGGGCGGGGAGTGGGTGGGTGGGGATGGATGTGTGTGTGTGTTCTTTGTTTGGTGTGTGATTATAATATCATAAAAAATACTTTCTTATAATAATACTCTTAAAAAATCTAAAATGTACTTATACAGGGTGTTCAATGTGCGTGCGTGCATGCATGCGCACGCGCCTGTCTGTCTGTTTGTCTGTCTCTCTCTTCCCCCACCCCTCTCTCCCTTTTCCCTCCTCTCCCCTCTCCTCTCTTTCCCCTCTTCTTTCCTCATCAAAGTAATCAGATATTATGCGAAATGCTTGGAAAATGTGTATGCTGTCTGTGTGTGTGTGTGTGGGGGCGGGGAGTGGGTGGGTGGGGGTGGATGTGTGTGTGTGTTCTTTGTTTGGTGTGTGATTATAATATCATAAAAAATACTTTCTTATAATAATACTCTTAAAAAATCTAAATTGTATTTATACAGAGTGTTCAAAAACGGGTTGAAAATTCGTGGAGTGGTTGGTGACGCCAAAATAAGCGGAAAATGTCAAAGGAACTAAGGTCCTAAATCCTACCGTTTTCAAGCTGGAGGCACTGAAAGGATCACGGCCAATCACGGGTGAATGCAATCCTTTCTTTGTTGCTGTCAATCATGTATTGATGTTGGAAGCCGAAATTTTGAACACTTGCTTTAGCTTTTGTATTTATTTCATTTTCTTCTTTTTCTTCTGTGGGAAAACTGTTTTCCTAAATAATGCATTTGAAATAACAACGAGAAATAAGTGTTTAACAGTAAGACATTTAGATCTCTTACTGTTAAACACTTAAAAAACAGGTGAGGGGAAAGGTGCAAAAGAAGCGACCAAGTTAAAGAAGTACTCCTTCTGTAAGTCTAGTTGAAAATCGAACAGGAGGTTACGGTTCCAAAAGTAACCACCTTATCATCTACACTACGGCATGTGCTACTCACTAGACGGGAAATATCGGGGTAGTGAATGAAGTGGAGAGCGAAATGAATGATCTTAGATAGGCGAGACTTGGTAACGTTGATCGGCAAATGTTAGGTCGGCAAGGAACGTTCACACTTATGCACGTTCACTCGTGATTGTCTATGCTTTCAGTGCCTCTAGCTTAAAAACGGTAGGATTTAGGACCTTAGTTCCTTTGACATTTTCCGCTTATTTTGGCGTCACCAACCACTCCACGAATTTTCGAACCATCGTTTTTGAACACCCTGTATATGTAAAAATATATAATCACCTGTAATTCTTGCTGTGCTTGTAAAATTTGTCTGCTAGCTATGGCGGCGATATATTCCAGGGGATGATGAGAAAACATCTATCTCGTAGAGAAAATATATGTTAATGCTTTTTGGAATATTCATTTGAAGAAATATGCACGAAAAAATGTTTTTGTTAAAATATCTAGAAATTTAACTAGATACAGATCTGAAAATAATTTTATTGAATTATCAAAATAGTTAAATAGAACGTTTAAATGTAATAAGTAACGCTGCAAAAAATTTTAACATTCTAGTAACAGTTTTTATGGCATATTATCAGGGCTGGGTAGTGTCTAGTTAAAAAGATAAAAGTTAAATTAAAGAGTTAAAAAGTTAAATAATTTTAACTTAACTTAGTTATATTTGAAACTCTTAACTTTTAACTTAATTTAGTTACATTTTATTGGTAACTATTAACTTTTGATTTTACTTTTTTGAAGTTACTTTGAAGTTAACCACATCATAAATAAAAGGCGTTGTCAGGCGCCGCACGCCTGCTCACAAGTAACCAGTGATAATTTTCGAGCTAATTTTCGATTTAATAAGTACATATAAACAAAATATATATATATATATAGAGTATATTTCTAAATAAAGTATATTTATTTCCGTTATTTGTGAGATTGAAGTCTTGAAATAAAACAAATTTAACTTTTAACTTTTCAATTACTTTTTTTATTAACTTTTTATTAATTCAATTAATTACATTATGGGTTAACTTATATTTTAACTAAGTTAAATTTTTGAGACTGTTAACTTCAACTTAACTTAATTAAAGAAAAAAGTTAATTTACCCAACCCTCCATATTATGCATATTTATTATGCTTAAACATCCTATATAATTATAATATTTTGATGATCCAACAAAATTATTTTGATGTCTGTATCAACTTAAATTTAAACATAGTTTTAAAACGTCCTTTAGAAGACAAATATATAACTTCGACTGATATTCATAAATAATTCTCTTTTTTAATATATTAAATATTACAAACATGCGTGCTATGCGCGCGCTATTTAACTTTTAACTTTTTTACTTTTTATAAAAAAAAATATTTTTAATATATAAAAAATAGAATTATTCATATAACGTTTAAAAACATTAAAATTAAAAAAAATATTAAAAATATTAATATAAATATTAATCTGTTAATTTTGTACCACAACACCGACGGAATTTGTCGAATATTTAACATATTTGTCTTCCGTGTGATCATTCTCGATCAAAAAATCTCGGTGTAGAACAACCATAAGACCGGATCTTGGTCCGAAGAAAGTAGTTGTGAGAAGATCGTCGTCTTGCTCGACATCATATTTTCTAATTTTCAAAGTTAAGTCATGAGACAATTACAATATATCATAATAATTAATATCATTAATAATTAAATTATTAATAATTAATATGTAATTAAGCAGAAGTCGTTAATTACCGGTCGTTTTTTATGTAATCTTCAAGAAGATAATTGAAGGAGCAACATATACCTGTGTAGGTATAAGATATTTTAAACAGTTCGCTGCAGTTCTTACTAATGTCGTTCCACATACAAGATTCGAATAAGTCCTCGCAAGGTCGTAAAGCTGTTACAAAATCAAGTAGTGTCATGTTGTTTGTCTTCAACAGTAATTTCATTTCATCCAAGTGACTCTTACCACCGATAGCATTCTCATTTGCAAATGCAGGTCCATATCTAAAGAAAAATGTCGTATTCAATTATTATTAAATGAGTCTTAAACAACACGAAAGTTGTTCTTTGCAGAATTACAATTGGGATCGTTAATTTTATAAATTGCGCATATATAAAAAAAATATTTGTACCTAACTAGGAATTTCACTGTACTGTTAGTCATATTATGTGGCACACGCAAACTTTGAAATACTTTTCTGCGCCTTGAAGCCATCGGTGGTATTAATGGACAAATAGTAATAGCTGGGAAGGGGACTTTAAATATTGGAACGTGAAACGATTTAACGATGGTGCGGGTTGGATTAACACTATAACGTCCCCAGAATTTCTGGAGCATCACAGTCAAGACTAAAAAAAAAAACAATGTCTCTTACATTTAATAAATTTTAATATATACAACAAAGTTGGGAAGTAACACGTTACCTGTTTACCATTATTTTTTTTACGTTACTTTTTTTTAAATAACAATCATTATTTTTTTGTAATATTGTTACATTTTTACAGTTGTTACATTTTAATGAATTTAGCCACTTATTTTTATCGTTACTTTTTAGTTTCCTATTATCTTTACATCTATTCTCTCTCTCTCTCTCTCTCTCTCTCTCTCTCTCAATAGATTGCATTATTTTTTGATTGGACAGAAATATATTCCATTAAAATAAAAATTTAGATATTAAAAAATATTTTGTATTTTATATATTTAGGCTGCATTCCGAATCACTGCCAGTATTGAAAATTTATATATGTATAGTTTATATGTGTAACGTAAATTATGTTGGAATATATTTTTAATAACGACATTAATTTTTAAAAATAATATTTTATAAAAGTTTTTGATAAAATTTGCATTTGTGAATTACAATTCAAATTCTAAAAGATAAATATTAAAAAATAAAAAAAAATATATAAATATAATTAAAAAATTAGAAGATTTATCAGATAAGTTTTCTAAAGAAAAGTCATATAAAGACTATATAGTTTAAAGTTTTAATATTGATTATTATATTTAATAACAGTTATCAAATAATGTAATTAAAAAATTTTTTTAAATCTAATATCTCTTACAAAAAAATAACGAGTTGTTAATTTATAAATAACAGTAACGGTAACGCATTTTTATAACGTTCCCAACTCTGCTAAGCACTATAGCTAATTAATAATTAATTTAAATTAAGTTATTAATTCTTTGGCTACTATGTGCCATTATGGCCTCTCTAAACGAGCTTTTAGAACAAAACGTATATTATAAGTTCTCTTCTATACCTTCCAATACCTATGTCTAACATGAATATCTTCAATTGTTTTGATTTACATTTGTTTCATCGAAAGAAATATTCGTGTTTTTTTTTAGAATTCCGCCAAGTTGTACATATAGGTTGTATTCCACTTGACTCGCAATGTCTTTAGAATCTCATAAACAAAGAAGACTATTTTCAAAGCGAATCTTGGTGCTTAATAATATAGTGTGAATTTTTACAATTTCCAACTTATGCAAGCTGCGCCGATTATTTGTCGATTTTAAAATACAGTTCAAAACTGAAGGAGTACGTAATATCATAAATTAAATTGCACAAGCAGTTTAATAATATTGATACTAATTTTTAAACACGTAAAGAATTTATTACGAAAAATATTATCTTAACTTTTATAATCATTTCAGTTTTGTTATTTATCAAATGTTAAACAAAGACAAATTGATGCCCGAGCGTCGCGTGCACCAAGTGGAGAACTTATAGGGATAAATTCTGCGTCCAACTCAATCGTAGCTAAAAGCTTCAAAGTATAAATATGTAATAATATTATGTCTGTGTATGGCTACACATTTGTTACCTACACACAAAACTGCAGATCATGATTACGGCCCAAAAGAGTTTTCCGATAATGCCGGATTTTATTTGCAAATTACTGAAATATTTTAGGCCCTGCACCGAACTATCATTCAAATATTCTTGTAAAAACCGATAGGTAATTATTTTTCTATTTCTTGCTACCGGCCGATTACCGTACAATTTGATATTAGTAGATTTGAATAATTCTTTGTTCATCATTTTCGAGGTTTCCATATAATTCACTGTATTCTTCTTCACTGTACGTCGATTATATTGCAAAGTATTTGACATCATGATGTAGACAAACTGGAAAATTTGCGGATTTTCAATATTTTTTTGATATTTACTGCTTACAAAATATTTTGCACAGAACTGGTCGCTTGATAATGCTTCTTCTACGTGTTGTTTTATACTGTTGTTTGATCAGAATCACGATTGATTTTACGCTTCACGTAGAAAGTTGTGTTGCTGCGATCAAGCATGCAAACATAGCGTGTCAAGGCTAGCTTTAAATAATTTATTATGTTTTGCAAAATTAATGAAATATAGATGATGAGAGACAAATCTGATGATCAGATAAACAATATATTAAACAGATTTATTTTCCGACGATCGCTATTAAAGGTATATGAATCGATTCTACATGTTTAAAATATATACAGCAATATACACGATGACATACTATCTTATAATTCTTAACAGTTTTAAAAGAAACAAATAAAATTAAATTAAGAATTAAAAAATACACTTAAAATTTACTGTTTAACTTTTATTTACAGAATTTCATGAAAACAACGAGAAGGAATGCCTAGCCTAAGGACATGTATAAATAAATAAGTAATACGCAATGAAATATAAAAAGTTATTTATGTACAGAATGGAAAATTAATTATTATATCAACGTATTATCGAATTGTGATCGCGGTTGTTCTATATCACAAAGTGAGTTCTATTTAGCGCAGTGCCTTGGTGAGTTTGCAAGTGTAAAATATCACTATATAAATAATAATCAGAAATAGTTAAAATCCTTTAAAAGAATTATTAAAAGTCGGTAATCTATTTCTAATTCTGATTATTATTAATTTGTGACTATTCGACGGTCACAGCTGTCAAAAATCTTGAAATAGAGCTAGTTGATCTGGTGGCAAGGGTGGTTGGGAACGCCAGTCGGTTTCAGGATAATCGTCGAAGCAGCTTGCATCGCCCGGCGTTTTCACGCGTGGCCTTATCGGGGGTGTCAAGGCTCTTTGTGGCACCTGTAACATTGATCGATCGTTTAACTGCTGCGTTCCCGACATATCACGAAATATATAGGAATGCATACGATGACATTTATAAAATATTAATTTTTTAGATTCTGTCATTTTTTATTTATCTGCATGTACATTACGCGAAATCAAGATATGAAATTACCAGGGACCATTCGACTAGCTTGAACCACCGATGCCTCTTGACGTCCTCAGCACCCTGCCTCATGTTTCCCAATCTTTTTGTTCTGTCGGCAATCAATAATTTCTTGATCAGATCCTTCGCGATAGGATCCATGTGCTTCGGCCATTCTATTCTACCGCTCAGAATCTTCTCATAGATCCCAAAAGGGTTATCGTCGAAGAATGGCGGATATCCTGCCAGCATCTCGTAAATTAAAACGCCTAACGCCCACCAGTCTACAGCTTTATTGTGTCCTTTACTTTGAATTATTTCTGGCGCCAAATATTCTGGCGTACCACACAAGGTCCATGTTCTAAAAATGTACGTGTTAATTATAGACACGGTCTCATAATATTTTGTTATTATGACGCGCCGTTAAGAAGTAACAGGTAAGGTTTAGCCGTAATATATGCTAATTGCATGATATTGTCACAAATCAAGATACTTATATAAGATATATTTTAATTTATGACAGATGGCCTTTATCAATACAATTTCAATTTTACAGAAATTAGTAAGAAAAAAAATGACATTAGATTAGAGAGCATTTTATTGTACAAACTTGTTAATTTTACTTTTACACTACGCTCATTCTTTTCCGCGAAAATATTCTGTTAACAAGCAAACTTGAATCCACTTATCTTCAATCATCGTCAATTATATTCTATTTCTGAGTTATTCTCGTTTCAAACGACTCACCTGTCCGTGAGTTTCTTGGAGAAGCCGAAATCAGTGATTTTGAGGTGGCCCTGACTATCAAGAAGAAGATTCTCCGGTTTCAGGTCCCTGTAAACTATATGCTTGCTGTGTAGATAATCCAGAGCGCAAACTATTTCGGCCGCATAGAAACAACTCGTGGGTCCGGCGAATCTTCCGGCCGCCCTCAGATAAGAGAAGAGTTCTCCACCGGCGACAAATTCCAGCAGCATGTACACCCTGGCTTCGTCCCTGCCGTTCCACAACCTGAAAAGATAATCATGTGTCTCAAAACAATATGACAAGCTATTACGCGAGCAAATCTCGATTTCGCTCCGTCGACTGAAAAAGCGTTCTCTTCGCGAGCGGATCGATTTCTCTCTAGCTATCAATTGCAATGCGGCACAAACTAGTCACGGCGTAAATTAACGTCGAACGGTGTTAGCGTATATCTGCTTAGTATTGGCCATGCTTTGAATCGTCTTCACGAGAATCCTTTCCTTGACTGACAAAAACAGTACTTTCCTTATTCCTTTGGACGATTACATCGTAAACAAGTACGCTTGAAAATTGAGGAATAATTGCCATCTATCCTCAAGTAATGTTTTCAATAATAATAGACGTAATACTTACATGTTAACAATGAAAGGATGTTTAACTTCCTTTAGAATTGTGATTTCATTGCGCAAGTGCTCAACCTGCTTCAATCTGATCACGTCGACCATGGAGAGAATTTTTAGAGCGAGATGTGTTCCATGATGCCTGCAGAGAACCACCCTGCCGAAGGTGCCTGTGCCTAAAAAAATTATATTTAAATATTTACATGGAAAAAACGATTTTGCTGAAAAATATCTAAAAATTTAGCTGAATAGATCTGAAAATAATTTTGTTAATCTATCAAAATAACTATAGGGCATAATTAAGCGAACGATTTGTTTTTTGAATAATTCAGAGAAAAGTCAAAATTTTTTCCAAATTCTTTCTCGATGGATATCGTTTATTGGCATCAATACAATTTTTCCTGTCTATGTGCGAAAGATTACATCTGACAAATGACTACCTTTAGTGTTGATGCAAGCTGAGGCTCGATTTTTGGACGACTTTATAACGTGGCACAGTGTTTTGGCAGAAATGTTGGCAATTTCTACCTGTATGTTGAGAGCAGCGAGAGACTGTGGACGATTGATATAAACCTTGCTTTTGAGGTAACCCCACAAAAAGAAATCTGTTAAATCGAGCGACCTCGGTGGCCAGGTGATATTGTCAAATTTCGATGAGGCGTCCAGGAAACACCTGACGCAAAGAAGCAACTGTGGCAGACAATGTATGGAATGGATCGCCATCCTGTTGGAAATACAGGCCTTCCACACGAAGTTCGTACACTTGTGGTACCAAAAAATCGCTCAGCATAGCTCTGTAACGGTCATCGTTGGTGATGAAAACTTTGCCGTCATTGTCTTTAAAAAAGTACGATCCGATGATTTTCTTCCATACCAGATAATGACTTTTTGGTCGAATTGAACATGCTTGTGGATAATTAGAGAATTTTCGGTTCCCCAATAACGATTGTTTTGCTTGTTTACATCGCCGTTGAGCAAGAAGTGCGCTTCGTCGCTCATTACGATTTTTTGCTAAAAGTTCGACTTCAGTTCGTTTTGCACATAGACAAGGAAAATTGTACTGATGCTAATAAACGATATCCATTGAGATTTGGAAAGAATTTTGACACTTTTCTCTGAGTTATTCAAAAAACAAATCGTTCATTTAATTATGCTGCACCCTGTACATAGAATGCTTAAGCACAAAGCTGCAAAAAGTTTTAACATTCTAGCAATTAGCTTAAACATCTTACATAATTGTTTTGTCTAACAAAATTATTTTAAGATCTTGTATCTAGCTGAATTTTTTAATACTTTAGTAAAATCGTTCTTTCTATGTAAATATATTAATTGTAGTTTACATGGAGCAACTTTAAGATAAATTAGAACTTATAATTATTTTTTATCATAATAATTTCCCCTTTACAATATCAATAATCAATTTTATTAATTTTATATTTAACGAGATATCGTTCCTTAATGGATTAAACTCGGTTCTCTCGGTATTACAATTGAAATTCAATACAATAGGACTTCACGAATAACAAGTGCACTTATCGTAAAATGTACTACTGAATCAATTATTGAAGTGATCGTTAATTATCAACGCTTTCGACGTTCTTTTGATCTGATATGCATTGCGCAGCGCGGTCTATTTAATGCACTTTCCCACGAATGCAGGTGACTCGGTTGCTCTGATTAACGTACCATGACCAATTAGTGCGCATGCAATGAGCCTTGGCAAAATTAAACTGTGAAATTGACCGTTACATTGCAGCGGCCGCTGCGAGATTTTGCATATTTATCTGCGCGTATACTTGTGTCGAAAGCACATCTTGCGCGTGGAGTAGCGACGAAATTGGCCGCACAACAGGAGCGGCATGATACATGCGTGCTGTCTATTGACGACGAAGAGATCGCTGCCAACGACGACTCGGAACAGGTGTCAACGGTAAAACGACGAAGTGTTTCCGGTGATGGCGTAGACGCTTTAAATACTCGTGCGACCGACACGAATTTAGGTGAAGTGTCGCGCGGCAGAAGATCGTTCACCACCACGACACCAAAGTACAGAAAACGTGAAAAGACCGGTTTTAAAATGTTAAAATATCTAAAAATTTAGCTATAGATACGGATCTGAAAATATTGTTAGACTATCATCAAAATAATTATGTAAGACACTCAAACTGGTTGCTAGAACGTCTAAACTTTTTGCAGCATTGCTCATTATGTTTGAGCGTCTTACATAATTATTTTGATAGTCCAACAAAATTATTTTCAGATCTGTATATCTAGCTAAATTTTTAGATACTTCAATAAATCGTTTAACATTCTTTCGTGTAAAAAAAGAACGTCTAAAAATTTTTATTTTCGTTGCAACAGCCTGAACGCATCTGGGACTAAAATTATAAAAAGAGGATGAAGAAAGTCTCACGGGCCAAGCACCTGCAATTTTCCGAACCATTCTCTCACATAATTCTGACTTTAACGAGCAGTTAAATATACATATATATGCTGGATGTATCCTCTTATTCCTTCGTGTTCCACTTCGAAAGCGAATTTGATTTCTTCTCGCTCGTTATTTTTTCTCAAATTTGTGATCCAAAATATTATATTTTGATTATTGCGAACTGAATTTTTCTTTTTATTTAATTTTTTATTTGCACAAATACGTTCATTAGTTTATACTTCGATTTAACAACTTTCTAACGATAATTTTATGCACCGTTAATGTAAAAAATTTCTCTAATTATAATTTTATATGTTTGTAATTTTTTCTTGCAAGATAAATGTGCTAATATTTTAAAAGGCATTAACTCAATTAATTTTAAATTTAAAAATTTTTGTATCATGCCATTCGTAAACATAAATGAAATTATATATATGTGAGAAACAAATATAAATACGAATATAATAATGAAAAATAAATATAATATAATATAATTTTTATAGAATATTCAAACTCAAAGATTGCATATCATATTGATTTATTTCTAGAGATAAAAATTATCTTGAAAAGAACTGGAAACTTTGAATAAAGAAACCTAATAAAATAAAAACTAGTTTTCTATTCTCCCTAAAAATTTTTTACTCGGATATATTTTCTTTGGACATTTGAACACTATATTATTGTTTTAGAATTCAGTTTTTGCATTCATCCAGAATTTCTATGTAAAAATAAGTATGAGTAATTTTTGTGAATAAAATTTAGTATGCTGACTAAGTGACACCGTTTCAACAAAAGGTTATCTCACTGTAGACTTAGACACTGTAACAACACAAAGACGTTTTCGCCTCGATATTTAAGATTATGAAAAGATAAAAGATGTTAAATAATATTGAAATAATATAGATATTAAATGTTTTAACGTTAATAAAAATATCGAGAAAAAGAATGAGTTCTAGATCTTTATTTTGATAGGATTTTGATAAAAAATAGTTTTTTATTGTAAAAAAATCAAGTTTTTATTTCAATTTTTTATTTCAAAGTCAAGAAAAATCTTGTTTTTTCCATATCTATTCCGTACATTTAACGATCTAATATATTATGATCATACAGAAATAGATGTGGAGAAAAAATACAGCTATAGAGAAAGGACAGTTTTGTTACACAGAAAGAAGTTTTGAAATATTTAAAAATTTAACACAATAAGTGAGATTAAGACCGTCGAAATTGTCAAATATAAATACGAGAGTGACCAATTACGGTCTTGCAGTAGTTTGCGACGAATCTTGGTGCATAATAATAATTGTTTATATTGATTTTTTATCATTTCCTGCTTATGCAAACTGCGTGCTGCATATTTGTCGATCTTAAACATAATCCTTACATAAAACTGAAATAATTAATTCACATATTAAATTAACGAGCAATTTAATAATTTTGATGCTAACAAGCATCTAGAATTCCTCCTTCTTAAAAACCCTCCTTCTTGTAAAGAAATTATTGCGAAAAATAATTTCCGATTTCATGTAAGGATTGTATTTAACACCAATATGCAACGCGCAGTTGCAACAGAAAGTGGTAAAAATTTACAAACAATTATTATTAGACACCAAGATCCGCCGCAAACTACTGCAAGACCGTCATTGGCCATTCTCGTATTTATATTTGAAAATTTAATTAGATACAGATCTGAAAATAATCTTAGTGGATCATTAAAATAATTATGTAGAAGGCTTAAGCTTGATGATGCTGCGAAAAGTTTTAACATTCTAACAACCAGTTTGAATTGTCCTATATAATTATTTTAATGATCCAAACAAAATTATTTTCAGATTTGTATTTAGCTAAATTTTTAAATATATCAGCAAAACATTTTTTTTTATATTAAAAAATTTATTGAGATACAAATCTGAAAATAATTATGTTGGACCATCAAAATAATTATGTAGGACGCTCAAGCGTGACAAAAGCTGTAAAAAATTTGGACATTCTAATGATCAATTTGCGTGTCCAATATAATTATTTAAATGATCCAATCGAATTAGTCTCAGATCTGTATCTTGCTAAATTTTTAGATACTTCAGCCAAATTCTTTTTTCGTATAAGTAAAAGTTCTAATTAAAATAAAATTGAAGAGATAGACGAAGAATTTAAAATAGTAATTCCGATTGGTTTTTCGATCAGATTAATATAATATTTCAAATTTACCGATAGTCTTGATGATTTCCAAATCATCAATATCATATCGTGGATCCTCCTGCGATCCTTCATCGTCGGATGTGGTGTCCCCAGACATCGTTTACGCAGTACTGTCAAACCGAGCGTCGTCAGAGAAAGTTTCTGATTTATTTCTCCCAGGCACGTGGAAAGAAGAAAGGAAGCTCTGGTTCAACGATCCACACCGCGATATTCTTAGACCACGTACTAACGATGACTTGCTCTCATATCTGCTCTTCGTGACTTTAACTTGTAACGTGGCTTCCCAGAAATAACTTCGTTAATCTTCGATGTAGAGATTGTGAGTTTCAATGAATAGAAACCACCTACTTTGATCGTTCTCGAGGACGATAGCATGTGTTTTCCGAATTTCTTTTTGATTGGAAAATACCTTGCAGTCGGTATTACCTTCAGAAAGTGTTCTCATAACTGCTCGAAAACGAGTCGGTACGAATGTCCCTGTCAACGACCCTCCTTCCCTACGGCTCTCGCTCGGAGCGGTGAAATTGTGTGTGTCGATTTCACAAGTGTCATTTAACCTGCGACTAGTGCCGTGGTAAAACGAGTTCGCTTTCCACGTTTCCGCGTACGGCACGGTGTTAAACGATTTTATCGTCGAATTTTATCGACTCCCGTGCTCCAATTAAATGCCATTTCAGAAAAATGTGCGGTCGCGAAATGCGTCACGCGAGCGTTACCGCGATTTCCGCTCGAGGGTACCGTGCGAATGGTATTTGCAATCGGAACGATAGCATTCACCCGTTCACTTCGGATTTTCAGATATGTATTTTGTAACTTTGTTAAGCTGTAACTAAGCTGTCATCTTTGGTTCTAAGTTCAACGCTTCTCTCACGGTACAATTCTAATTTTTTTCAATTCCATAATTCAGGAGTAACACACATTATCTAACTCTGACATGCAACAACTGAGCAACGCACGTGAATGATTGCAGCAGTTATTAAATCGCTCGCTTCCCAGAAACGTGAGACTGCACTAACATCAATGCGGTCTCCAACAGCAAGCGCCTCGATCAGCGAAGTACATCGCAGCAGAATTATTTCGTGTCATTTTCCCATCGTATTCATCGACTCGGTCGAACGGCTCTCGAAATGCTGGCTGAAGGATGATCACTGTGTCCCTGGATTCCGCACAGCATGCAGTTCGGACGCCAACCAGAACTAAACTGGTCACCGAGAGGTCTGAAAAGGCTGTCTATCCTTCTGTTGCCCCCTCTCTTTCCTTTGACCCCCCATTCGCGGCCACCTCGCGCTTACTCTCACTGAACACATCTCGTCTGTACCATCTAGCCGGAGAGATTTATAGAAACCGCGATCGATCCCGATCGGTGTGGTACGGATAGTGTCCCGAGATAAAAGCGGCCTCCGGAAAACCACCGATGAAAACGAATACAAAAATACGGATCGTCTGTTCTAAATTAGTTTTCTGGTTTCGTTTTAGCGAGCGTGCGAGAGTTGCGTCAACCCCATAAATACGGGGCTACTCTTCGTCCGAGAGAAATCCTGAGATTAACCGCAACGCCGCCCCCTCCGGATGAGTCTGACGAGCCTGAAAATCTATTTTGTGAATCATACTGGACGGTGACTGTACGCGTCAACGTTTTTATTGATACGTTCATAGAGGGAAAAGATCATTGCATAAAGAAACTAATCTACAAGTCTCCTGTCAACATGAGAAATCCGCCGTAGATATCAAAGTCCGTGGGAGCGGATATCGTTGTCGCGTGTTTCGTAAATTGACTATACGTTATTGCTGTTGCAAAACGATCAACGGACGGAGCAAGTCGCTGACGATCGAGCGATTCCTTCGAATTTCGACTTATTTTTGAATTTGGCGATCGTCCAGATGCATTTTGCTACCAACACTCGACGTCGCGATGACTGACGATACGTATTGGGTCTCGCTACCAGCGGAGCTCCCATAAATCGCGGCTTTTATATTTATCGCTAAGTGCTCTCGATCCGTGATCGCATTAAGAGCACGTTCACTGATTTTATCAGCGGAAAAATTGTTATTTAAGCGTTACTTATCGGCGAGAGTAACAAGGGTGCATGGGCCTCGGTTCCATTGATTCGAGATGGAAAAAGCGGGATGCAAAAGGCAGTATATCACGAATCCATGACTGTATTCTTTCGTAACTGATATTTCGTCCTTGCGTTTCTTTAGACGTCAACGTCTGTGCGATTGTTGCGTAACAAAATAGATACAAACATATAGCTAAGTATCACATGCATCAGCTTGCAAAATAAATTATTAACATGCACCTGTTTTATTCATACATTGGCGCGAGGATGGACCGCTCTTGACGTTTAATAATTTCGTCTCTGCTCGAAACAAAAGTTTGATATGCCACGTTGCATGATCTCGATATCATAATCTCGTGTATTTGTTCCGTAATACACGGTTTGATTACCGACCAAAAATAATAGTTTCCCGGAAATCCCATCGTGCGATGTCATTCGATGCCAAGACAAGTATAAGCCTTAATAATCATATATACCAGCTTTGTGCGAGCGTACACTAAAATAGTTCACGGTTATGAGACAGCGATACGACGCACAGTATATTTTTGCGGATGGAATAAGCACCGCTTTTATGTGTGCCACATTATGTAAAAGCTCTATTCGTCGATTATTCAATGAAACGCAACAAAAGGACTACATATACAGAAAGAACGATTTTGCTGAAGTATCTAAAAATTTAGATACAGATCTAAAAATAATTTCGTTGAACAATCAAAATAATTATATAGGAAACTCAAGCATGAGCAATGCTGCAAAAAATTTTGATGTTCCAACAACGAGAGAGAATCCTAATTATTTCGATAGTCTAACAAAATTATTTTTAGATTTGTATGTGGCTAAATTTTGTAAAATCATTCTTTCCGTGTAGCCAATCAACCAACGTAGATGTTACATCTACGAAATGTTTAGTATTTTTTATTAACATATTTATACAAATAGCGAGAGAAAAAAAACTTCGTCTGATTTTTTCATGTATGACATATCCATGGAATATGCTAATATTTTGCTGTGTTTACCTGGATGATGCATTTTGGAAAAGCCGATTTAAGAGAGATTAATACTCGATCATACATTTTTTTAGAATAGTGTTATGAACATTTTGAATGAAGACGTTGACGTTGAATAACTGTCACAATATATCAGATAGTAGCGATATTTACAGTAACTTGAGAAACAAATGTGTCTGCTTTCGCGAGATCGGACGCTTTTAGCGTCACTTTACGGATGCGAATGAGCCATCATCGCGATCAATAAATTTGTTACGAAGTTCTGATTTTGATCGTAAGACAATATTAGCTTTCGCGATGACGATGGTCAAAGATTGATGGCCTGTAAAACAATGATCATCGCGTGAAGAAAGATGAAGTTTATCGAGAAAGACCGGTTAACGTTTCGAGAAATATACAAATTTCAATCTAAAGTGACCAACTATCATAAGCGACAGTATAAGATTTTCATGATTCGCTTCGCCTTTCTAAATTTTTCTCGCGTTTTTTAAGTTTATTTTTCTTTGTGGTTCGATAAATTTTGTAATACAATATTTGTCAATTTGAGAGTAGCGGAGTATGCTTTTTCTTAAATTTTGAAAAATTTTTCATTCTTTATAATCCATTTAATTACGTTAATCGTTATCAATTTCGAACAAACATTCGTAAGTAATACTCTATGCGCAGTGACTATTTGTGTTTTCTCGCATTATTTGGAACGGATAACGGTAAATTGCGAATGTTGAATCGCCATCGCAAAAGTGGTCATATCTATTTTTCAAGGACACCGAGTCGAGGAAGTCATTGGTCAGCGTGACGTCAACGTCGCCCACGGTCTCTGGATGTAGATCAAATTCGATATCTAGAAACCAAAAGACGAATAGACATCGCTCTAATATGTTACTGTGAAATTGCTTCTCGTTACTGTACCATTGTTGATTCTCCAATAATATTTGCCAAACATCTGCCTAAGTAGCGTCCAAATACTCTAGATATGTCCGTTGACGTGTCATTGATTAATGTGCTTCATTAAGTTTGACGCCTTCAATCATTTCGTTATATTCATTCTTTGTGGAGTTACAGTAGTTAAGACCGGAGACCCAAGTATGCTTCATGCTTTTCTTAATAGTTACGAGGCAAAGACGTTTTTCATAGCGTAACATGATTAGCATGAGTCATCGACCTACCTTGTAATAGTGTACAGGCAAAGCCTTCACTGTTTCCACTTGTGTCTGTGCAACGTAAAACATAGCAACGTAATAATTCGACCTCTCTCCTAATCTCCATTTTTAAGTTATTTTTTACTTAGAACATAACTTTCAATGGATTGGCTGAATAGCGACGATCTTTATTTTCTCACGATTAAAGAAACTTCTGTGGCGCAGTTGTAAAAATCACAAAGGATTCATCTGCGTATTCGCCTAACGTTTTGTGCCCCCCCGCGTGCTGTATCTCCGACACTCGTGCGTCACGTTTCCGTGTGTGCGTGTGTGCCGTGATGATTGCCTGCACACACAAAACAGGCGAAAAATATATACGCGCGTGTGGCTAATCGGCGGTTCCCAGAGAGCACGAAGGTTTCGCTCGGTATTTTCAGCGGCCTCCGCGAGCGATCCCACGGTGACTTCCGGTTTCGCGCCGACTTATCCACTTCCCGTTGCTACGACAATTTTCCGCGGATACCACGCGGAAATGCTAAAAAAAAAAAATAATAATAACATTGTTGTACGTATGCACAGGTCACGGTTCGCTCTTTGTGCGAGAGGATCCAACGTTTCAGAACTTTATCGTCCGTTGTTAATTATGCACGGCGCATTAATTATACCGGTGAAATCTTGCGCCGTTATGAATTATGAATGAATGCAGTCGCAAAATATTCACGATAAAAAGGTACAATCTGGTGAAAATATCTTAATAGTTGTTTGTTTTTAAGTATAGAATTGTATTAGATCGGAGGTACGCGAACCATCGAGGAATTTAACGCAGAAATAAGACGTTACGTGTTTTCCCTTCCACTCCGTTTAAATCATGCTCAACATGGCGCAGGTGCTTACCTGGGGAATCAGGATGCAGCCAGGCCTGTCCGTTCGTTCGTCTGACCGTCATGCAACTCAACCTGAAACCGGAAGCGCCGCTTTCTGCCCTGCTGCTCACGAACAATGAGATCGAGAGAGATTCCTGAGAGGACGTGAGCACGATCGAACTACGAGGTGTTTTATCAACAGGGGAGATCGAAAATATTCATTTCTCCGGTTGAAAACCTACGAATTGAAACGTCACGTTCAGTTATACAAACTGTGTATTTAGAATCGTTACTCTTTCTCTCTCTTTCTCTTCCTTCCTATTGCTTAAAAATACATCAGAAGAAAATTTTTTATCTTACGTTTTCAGATTAATTTTTTATATTGTTGTTATTTTCAAATTGTTTTAAAATCATAAATAATAAGAATTTCTGACTCTGTTAACATTTTAAAACTTCTTTTTCGCTTCATTTAATACATATTATATATATATATATATATATATATATATATATATATATATATATAATTCTCTCTCTTTAAGTATATCAAATAAGAGAATAATTTTTGTAAAATTAGTTATATACAGTATGTAAAGATAAAGATATTATAGGCTATTATTTTCAAAATTAAGCGAAGTATAAAATTTTTGTTTTCTACCATTTAGTATCAAAAAGTAACATCACATAATAAAGTTAGTTTTTTCTAGTAGAATCATAAAGGTTACTTCGAGATTATATTATGCTTAGTTTCAGAAATAACATTATAGATATGTAAATTAATTCGGTGAATTTATCTTTGCATACCAAAACTTTTTTGCGTAATAATTTTGTAGTTAATGTTGATGATTGACTAGGGTCAACCTACGATTTTCTTCTTTTATCGCACAAATCCACTTTTCGTTGCTAGTAATGAATTTATGAAAATTGATTAAAGATAAAGATACTAAATTAATTTGCACGCCTAATAGCACTTTAACATCCTCTGTGTGTGTGTGTGTGTGTGTGTGTGTGTGCGTGTGTGTGTGTGTGTACATTGATATTTTTTGTGTGTCATATAGACATACCATACAATACGGCATGGAGACAATCGAGAAAATTTTTTCACGGCCATTACGAAGTCACGTGGTACGCGTACGTGCAGCAACAGGTGTGACGCAACAGGTAATCAAATGTCAGTATTACGATTTACTCTTCGTCGAATCGATTGTCTCTCTGCACTTGTTTGCGATTCGAGATTACATCCCTCTGCACATTATTCTGCACATTATTTCTTGATGATCATTTCGATGAAGAATGCGGTGAGCTTACTTGGATGGTAGTTCGGAAAGCCAATGCTCGTGCCTCACGTACAAACTTATTCAATATATTTCTTTATACAAAAAATTATAATATCAAAATTATGTGGACAGAATATTTGTTAAGTTACGTCGCGATATGAAAATAGACAGATAATAAATATTACCGCGTAAAAAATTCACGTTACGAACGTTACGTGCCGAACAGTTTGAAGCGAAATGAGTTCCAAGCGAAATTTTATCGGATTATCTTCCGATTTTGTTGATTCCGCATATAAGACACGAGCGGAGAATCTTTCACGGAATTCGTGCTTTTTCAGCGAGCTTCCAGCAAGCGATGATGAAGAGTGCGCATTTACCTGCCTTAGCCGCGCGACAGGTGGTGTGTGACACGACTTAAGCCGCGTTGCGAATCTGCCTGAAGACTTTGACGCGGCCTTTTTTTCCTCGGACATTTTCTACTTGTGCCTTGGCAAAGTCCGTTTCCGGTTGGTTCTGTCTCTCCGTTACGCTCCTCTCTTCGCCCCTCGTCCTGTCATCGCCGTCATCGTCGCGCCGCGACGAAACGGGCATTTCGCTCGGCAAATGCGCCTCCCCGTGACTCTCATCCGCGACGCTTTGCGGCATGTTCTTGCACAGGAGGAGGTCGTTGCTCGTTGCCAAGCAGTTGCTTGCCACGTGTATACACGACGCCTCCGCGGGAAATGATGAGAATATGGGCGGGCTGGTGGTCTCGTAATAGTTGCACGAAATGGAATTTTAGCTAAAGAAATTTATCACAATGTAGTAATCGAATATAGATTATTTTGTAAGTGACTTAACTTTTCGACTCTTAAGTAACTCGATTATTTCAACATGCAAGAAATTAGAATGTTTTGGAAACACAAAATTTAAAACTTACATGGAAAAAATGGTTTTTCTGAAGTATCTAAAAATTTAATTATAGATCTGAAAATAATTTTGTTTGGATCAAAATATTTATATAAGATGTTCTGGTTGCTAAAATATTAAAACTCTTTGTCATCAACATTTGAGTGCACTAAAACATTTAAACACTTCTACATAATTATTTTGATGATCCAACAAAATTATTTTATATTTGTATCTAGTTAAATTTTTATATACTTCAATAAAACTGTTCTCTCCGTATAAAAATAGATTGTGAAAAGTTACATAAAGTGAATGTGATACTTTCTATGAATTATATACATCTCTGCAAAGAGTCAAGAAACAAAATAATTTTTGTCTCACATGCAGCGTTGACAGGCGCACCATGGAATGGACGATATTGGCAACGAGTTGTTCGGTCCATGTGAGTTTCTCCAATACATACGTGTTTGATGTTTATAAACTGATAGCCAGCGTTGGTGGACGTTTTAATGCCACGGATACGCGTGTAGCAGAAAATGATTTCTTAAGCTTATCGCGCCGTAAGGCCGGACGCTGTGTATGACACGGGAGCTCCACGGGCCTATTGCTTAAATCCCCCGTGAATTCTTCCAGTGCCATTTACAGAATCCAAGCCAATAGATAAGCCAATCGTGTGAGGAATTTCCATCTTGGTTACGCCTTGCTGAAACCCTGACAAAGAAACTTCGAAAGGCAATAATCGATACCAATGGCCTTCGAGAAATGATATGTCGCAATGTCCTCCAGATGCATGATCGATAGAAGTCACTCTACCGAGACTTTATCTGCGACAGCAATTACACGGAAATAATGATTTTGTTAAAGTATCTAAAACTTTCTAAAAGTATCTAAAAATTATGTAGGAGTTGACCTACAAAATTATGTACATTCAAGTTAGTTGCTAGAATATCAAAACCTTTTTACAGCATTGCTTATCATGCTTAAATTTCCTATATAATTTATTTTGATGATTTAACGGAATTATTTTTGAATCTATATCTATCTAAATTTTTAGATACTTCAGCAAAATCGTTCTTTCCGTGTATGATTTTCAAATATTGAGAGCTATTCTCTATTCTTAGCTATTGTCGATACGACGTCACAAGAAAGACGAGTTCAGAATAAATCAAAGCAAAAAGATGTAGAGGCGAACATTGAATGGTTATAATGAAACAATATAAAGAGGTTATTAATCTCAGTACAATTATAACATCAGAAAAAGATTTCGGTATTAATAAACCGATAGCTCAAGTTTATTTTAAAAATTTCGAATCATAAATCACAGGACTGGAACGGAGGTCAATTTGATTTGTCCCCGCGAAAAAGAACAGGATTAAAAAAAAACAAAGTTAGAGAGATCGACGAAGCAGAGTCCTCGGAGGTAGTTCAAAACCTGTCGACTATTTCTTTTCCTCTTCTTGCTCTTCCGTCATGGATCGATGACTCTTCCCGGAAGCCGCGTCTGCTAGATCTCGCGGAGCGCGCCATGATTTGTTCTCCAGGCGTTCTCCACGCTCGTCCTTCAAACTCCATGTCTCGAGTTTCTCCTTCTTTCTCCATCTCTGCTTGCTTCTCGATTTCCTCGCTCTCACCCACAAAATCGTTCCCACTGATTCTTCAGGTTCGACCAGAGCCATGCTGTCGGCTTTGTCACGTTGGGATGCGCCTCTCCGTCTTCTCCCGCAGGCTATAATCTAGTCAAGTATCCATCTATCTATTCTTGTCTTTCCCTAATCACTTCTATTATACTAGTCTTCTAATATATCAGAAATCACAAGTATCCTTGTTGCTTGTTGTAGCAAGTTTGTTGAAATTGACTTTTCTGTAAAAAATGTTCGTTAACAATAGATTAACTTCAAGTGTAATTAAATGTCATAATTTTTGATACGTGTGGTATATTGTCGCAAATGTTTTCTTGTATTAGGCTAATTTTTCATGGTCATCTCATGTAACCAATGAAATGATAACTCTTATTATCATCTCATTTAGAATAATTGATTAGTGTTGATCAAGAGATTACAAAAAAACACCTTAGTTATTAATTTTTCACACTTCTAATACTTAATTATCGAGAATTTTTCAATTCTGCCTCTACATGGAAAGAATGATTATGTTGAAGTATCTAAAAATTTAGCTAGATACAGATCTGAAAATAATTTTGGATTATCAAAATAATTATGTAGAACGCTCAAGCATAATGAGCAATGCTGCAAAAAATTTTGACATTCTAACAACGAGCTCGAACGTCCTACATAATTACTTTGATGGTCTAACAAAATTATTTTCAAATCTGTAGCTAGTTGGATATTTCAGTAAAATTGTTCTTTTCATGTAATGATTCTTGTAGTCGAACGGTTATGGCTTGATTTAATTCGTTTCATGCTGATTAAGATAAAATCGATCTGTGACCGTCGAAAATGATCGAGATGAAGTTCACGGAGGAATCGATTTTGCGTATAACGCGGCGAAATAATTTATTTATGGAGCGAGAGAGAATATATATCTGAGGGAATAACGCGCACTCCTTCGAGTTTTCCCGCCTGGTTCTCACGATTCGAATCTTCTCAGTGCACTGTGTATATACTTGCAATTCTTCGCCGACTATTTGCAAGTTTCTCAGTTCTCAAGCCATTCTTCCGGTCATGCCATCATTCTGGTTCTCACGGTTTATTCGAACATCGAGAAACGCGCTACGGAAATAATAACGGCTGCTCGCAAAAGTCTTTTTAATATATCGCGATTAAAAATGTTCTTTACAATGATTATTACTTCGGAAATAATCTGATCGCATTCCTCCATTCAGTCACGTTGGTGCGATTTTTGTTGGCTCGTCGGCACGTCTTATCGAGCCTGCACAGTCGTAAAAAAAGATGTTAAGTATGTTAGTCAGAGTCATTCGACGAAAGACTCCGGCGCGTTTTTCTTTCATAAAACTCATCATTAGGAAATGATTTATTTCCAGAATATTTTGTGCATCTCCACTGTAACATTTAAAATAAAAAAAATGTTGTAAATACATTTAAGAGAAGAATTGTATGTTTATATTTGAATGCGTTATATAAATGTTATTCTACTCTTCCAATAATAGTTTAATAAGTAGAGCAAATTTTAATGACAAGAAATAAACATTACTAATAATTGTTAAATTATTAAACGCTATTAATATTATTATTAAACATTATTAATATTATAAATATTAATTAATTATGTCATGAAAATTTTTACGTAACATTAATAACACGAAAATAAATAATTTCGTTAAAACTGTAAACACTGTTTTTGTTAAATTACGTTAATTGCGATTTCTTTTTAATATATACAAAGTTTATCCGGTAAGATTGAGCCAGACATAAAACTTGTGTGTGTCTCGCAAATTGAGACGATTGTGCTGTCGGGTCGGCGGGGTCTGTTGATATGTGTAAATCAAGATACACAATAGTTGCGAAAACACAAACGCGTGTCTCGGGCGTGTTTAAGCCCCCATTTCGCGATCTCGTAATTCTTCGAACAGGTTTTATATGACCTCGACTTCTCTTCTCGTTGGAATGCCCCCGCTTCTCTTCGTCTTTCCTCCACAATCCGTGCTACGATCTGCCGTACGATCCCAATCGCTCTTCCGTGTTTCGATCGGCGCATAGTGATGAATCTATATCGAAGGCACGTGATTAAAGAGAAAATCATCTCGATGTCGACGGTCGTGTTTCGTAGTTTCTTCATCGCCGAATTATCTCATTAACTTGCATTCGCTGTTCATCCATATTGATTGGCGATGGGATATTAATTGCATGCAAATGCACGTAATATGCATCCCAAAATAAATAATTAAGAGTGAAATCTTTGTATCTTATTAGAAATTGCTTTCTAATCCGTCGCATTTTTCTCCGTCTATTTTTTTTTATTTTTACCAGAGAAAGAATTAGCTATAGCACGTTTGAAGCACGTAAAAGAATGGTTTTACATCTGCGAATTTGTGCGATGCGCAATAAGCATCGTTACCCTCGTTACGAGAAAAAAATTGTAAAACAAAAAGTTCCTTCTCAGATTAGACAACTTGGTACCGTGACGAAAGAATTTCACAGTGACGCAACAATATCTGAGACGGGAGAATAGATGAATGGAGAAGGAGAGGATAATTGGTGGTGGGTGGGGTGGAGCTGTGAAAACAATAAAATATCAAACGGTCCTCAGGACAAGAGCCCCGACACTTCGCGCGCGCTTCGTGACTTTCGAAATCTTATTAAATCACGACGTAGATACGCCGTTACGAACGAACAATATTACCGCGAGAGCGGGCCGATAAATTGCGGCACGGTGCGCATTTGCATATTTGCAAAAGTGACATACGCGACAGGCTAAAGGCCAGAAAGCCCCGCACTTATAATTTCGTTCGATACGTGTTCTCATGCCGCACGCGGAGTTATGTAATTTCTAACGACCCGGCAGTCGCGTTCTTTCTGTTACTCAGCGGAGAGAGAACCGCGCGAGATTATTCGCGTAGAGACTCTTAAGCCGTTCTTGCACGATAAGTTTTCGATAACCGCCGCGCTGTATTTGATATATTGAAGCTATTTGTAATTTGTATTATTGCAAGAGGAGAATCGCCTGTGCGAAACATCGAGGATTCGTTTCGTCAGCGACAAAAACGTACTTCCGGATTTACGTAATTGCGAGAGGAGAAAAAGCGTCGAACGCTCGCCAATCGAGGGAACGGCCAACGCACGATTATTCCTCTGCTAACGACAGTTCCATTCTTATTCCGCGATTTCTCAGCGTCGATGTCGGAGCCGGCGGATAACGGTCACCGGTATCGGAGGACACTGACCCGATGAAAATCTCGGGTACACAAGAAAGAGAAACCGTTGGGAACGTGCCCCTTCGCGAACACCAAAGAAATAGATTTCACCGGCGATACAACTGAAAATAAAAACACCGGGACATTTAAACGAGATACGATCGTTTCTAGCCTTTAGTGACGCGTACGAAGATCGCGTTACGATTTCGTCCGATCTGGAAAAATAATCATGCAAAATTTTATTCTCGGTAAAAAATAATTTGCAGACGCCATTTTTCGAATGTAAATTATTTATCAAACATTTTTTTACGCGTGTACTTGAATTTTTGTCTTGCTCCCGCAAAGTTACTCTAACTGCTGACCGGTTTCGATCTAAAAGGGATAAAGATGTCGATCAGATTTAATCAATTCTCTCTTAGTAATATCCGTTCGACGATTACCCACGTTTCGCTCTCGCTGTACTGAATGAGAATATACCTGATACTGATCAGTATCGGCATCCTCTTCCTTACAATCCTCTTCAGACCGGTCGTCCGTCTTTTTTCGCTTCGCAAGTGCGCTGTGAGAAGAGCGTCAAAATTCACTGACGCTTGTACCGTCGTCGTTCACATCAGAATTTCTTATATTTGGCGCGAGATAAAATGCAATTGTTTCTTCTAAGATACAGCTCGTGCACCAATATCCGATAGGCACAAACGACACGGCGGAGAAATATGCACGCGAAAAGAAAAGAAATGGTAGAACGTGATGAACGAAGAAAAGGATGAATCGAAAATGAAAATGAAGGAGAGGAATAAGAAGAAGAGTTATGTGCGTATGTATGTACGTAGAGAAAGGAGGTAGAAGTACGACAGGAAAGGCTTTTGCGTAAAGTCGAATGCGAGTGCGCGGATATCGAGAAGACTCCGAACCGGTTGCTCGAAGTGACGTGAGTGAACTGAGGCTACAGGCTGGCAGGTAAAGCCAGGTAAACCCCAGTCGACTGGTGGCACACATGCGGGAGAAGAGGAAGGTGGCCGGCTGGGTGGCTACACCGGCAAAGCCAGCCAGCCAGCCGTAGAGACAGTCAGCTCGGTCAGTCGACCTGGGGAGTCAGCCTGCGGCCCCAGGGGCCGCAGGAAAGACGCGCTGTTGGGACGAAGAGGGACCGTGGGACGGTGGCGGCGGGGAAAAGATGAGAGGAAACAGGGGGAGAGGAGGGATGTCGAGACCTCGCGGGGCCCGGAGGGAACATTGCCTTGTGGTGGGACAGGGAGGAAAGGTGGGAGCGGCAAGGAGAGACCTGGTGCGCTGCGTGTGACTCAGCTCGGAATGAGCGAATAGACCAACACACAGCAAAGACTGCGCCGTAAAGGCTATGTTGTATACAGGATACACACGTACAGAGTGATCCAGAAGACACGTCGCTTTTTCCGATATCACCATAGTGGCGTTTGAGAGTCTCGCGTCCACGCGCGCAATTAATAGCGTAATCATTAGCGCGATTTGGGCTTACGCAATCGGAAAGGAGTACGTTGACTCTCGATTGAGCTGTAACGACTGCGCGTGTAGTGATGACGCGAGACGAGCATTGTCTCGATGATAATAATGATTTTCCTATCCAGATGTAAGTCCATCTAGGAAGTTTCTTCAAACATTTAGAAAAAAATAAGAAAAATATGAATTTATTCTCGATTCCAAAGGCCGGACAGGATTTAATGTCATTCACGGTTATATTAATATTACGGATAATTCGCTTGGCTGTTTTATACGCGTGCCAAATTGTAATACGTGGTTTACACGCTGATTACATGTGCGTCATGGGAATAAGTTTTCACGGTTTATTTAATAACATTCATGCTGCGCAAGTTTATGCTTGTACGGGCAATAAAATCCCTGACCGCGCGATTGCGGCCGAGACGAGCTTATTTTTTTCTACGGATCAGAACTCGCGAAATGAACAATAGTCGTTGGCGATACATTGCTCTGAGAACGGAACACATCCTTACTTACACTACCTCCGTATCGTACTACATATCGCAATCTTTTTGGAGCAAACAAATACACAAGAAAAAGTTCCGAGACGAAACGAATCTCGAATTCTCAGTCAAAGTGCTCGGTCAAATGTAATTGGACAAAAATTGTTCAGCCATGAGGTCAACGAAACTGACCACCCGGTATATCGGATACTAACTATACCTGAATCCAGCAGAGCGTGACTTTTCACGTGTAGTTGCGTCGGAGTGGGGCCCGTGACCGTATCCTAGTGTAGAGCAAGATAGACTTTGATAGAATTTACACGGCGACTTTTGCGAGCCAAGAACCTCTACGAATCATACGAGAATCATAATGAACACGAATTACGGATAAACCTTCATTTTTTCTTCTCTTCTCTAAATGTTCTTCTCTAAACACGACTATCTTGGAATATCTATTTGGCGAAGGGACAGATGCTCCACCGTCATTTACGCATCATCCCACGGATATGGCGAATATTTCATTGAAAAAGATCGTCATTAAGCGTCGCTAATGCGACATTACACTGTCTTTTCTATTCTTCGGGCGAACAAAGCCGCAACGCGACCAGATTCATTTGTGAATTTGCTAAATTTATACTGACAATAATTACCTCGATAATTGCCACGTGTGGTTTATATTTCTTGATGACGTAGGCTGACTAGCGCAACGTTCCAGGATATAAATGCTACGGCATAAATACCCGTAGCTATAGTCGCGGATCTTTTCAGGCTGATCATCATAAACGTTAATATAGAATGGTAAAAACTCTTCTTCAATTTAGAAATTATATATTTTATGTAAGACTATCAATTTTTTTATATTAAGTGGATTATAGAAGTGGACTCAATAATTTTTTTCCAAATATTCGAAATAGAACATAATTGTAATTATATAGTTAAGATTGTATAATTGTCATCTTTATCCATAGTTACCTACTATCGTCTTTTTTCGAATGCATGAAGTATTTAGAAATTATCAAAAATATTAGAAATATTTTGTTAATAAAAAGTATTTTAAATAAACTTTAATGCTTTGTCTTTTCATTTTCCTTGTCTATATAGTTTGAGACTCCAAATGATACTTATTTGTAATCATCATTTTCGTAATACTTTAGAATTTTCTCGATTTTTTATAATGCATACTAAGCGCAATAAAAACACTGCTTCTGATTTTGAAAGTATTTGATAATATTCTCGTTGTGTTCAATGTACTTCGCATCAGCCGTTTCCTTCAACCGTACCCTTCACGAACGTTCTCTCGTCTAATGTCTATCGGTACACCATGGTTCTTCTGAATTACCATGACCATCGCACGGCGCAACTGGTCTATGTGCAAGAGGAGAAATGCAGCTGATGCGCACGGCTGAGTCCTGAGGTCAGCGACTCGTCGGTAGAGTTAGTGGAGCGCTTAGGCTCGCTTCAGAGATTTTATGAATTGGTATATGTTAGTGGAGTGTTGGAGAGAAAAGTGGGACGAAAGGGGAAAAATAACAAGGGAGATAGAGAAAGAAAAATTAAAAAGCTCTATATTTCTTTTTTCTATCTTTGTCTAAAAAAAAGAAGATTCTAAATAGGTATAACAAATGCAATTTTTTGCCCGACGTCGCGATTTCCAGATTTGCTAAAATTTCTTATCGCTTTTCTTGGTCTTGATTGAAATTTCGCGCTTACAAATTTTTTTTTGTTCCAATTTAGTTACGTCGTTTAATATGATGCGCGCGAGAACATGTTAGCAGAAATCAGAAACTGTCTAAATCCGAAGAGTTTGATGCCGATAAATAGAAAAAAATATAAAAAATATAATTATGCTACACGGAAAGAATGGTTTTGCTGAAGTATCTAAAAATTTAGATATAAATCTGAAAATAGTTTTGTTTGGACCATCAAAATAATTATGTAAAACATTCAAAGTTGTTCACTAGTTGTTAAAATGTTAAATATTTTTACATTGCCATTAACGTTTAAACATCCTACCTCATTACATTATTCTGATGGGCCAATAAAATTATTTCCAGATCTGTATCTAGTCAAATTTTTAAATATTTTAGCAAAATCATTTCTTGCCGAGTATGTGTGTCTTATAATTGTTATATTTCTGGGTAAATATAGAGAATATTTTTCGATCTATCTGTTCGTTAAAATTTATTGCTTTCATTAAATATAAAACAGCTCAAGATCGAGATTAACAAAGCGACAAAGATCAATCAAACCAAGAAGTCTGTATCGCGATGGTAAATAGAAATTACTAATATTTGCGCATCATGTTCCGCGGCTGGTTCTGCGTTTCTCCCACTCTGTGGAATCGTTCGCGGTGATTCACGTGGTCGACTTCTTCATCATCCGTCTTCCTGGTCCCACCGTAAGTCTCTTCCTCTCGTCATCGGTAGCTGCTCGACAGAGTTGTTCGTGATTGTCCCCGCCGCGCGTTCCGTCTCCCTTCCTTCCTTCGCGCACGGCCTCCCGCTTCGCTTCACGGTGTTCCGCTCGCGAGCCGCGGACTACGCAGGTGCATTAACCGGACATTCAGCACCGTAACGCCGGCTCCGTGGACGAGAAAGAAGGAACATCTAACCACCTAGAGTCTGCCGTTGCCGAGAACAGATGGTTGGGACGCGAATTCCTCCGGCGCCTCGTTCGAAACCGCGGCGCTTAAATCTAGACGCGCGAGCATGCACCGTGGTGTTGAGTAGTGCGGTCGGCCGCCTCTTCGTGGAGGAATGTTATCCTCGACTTCTCCTCGGGATTGATAATCATTGAGAAACCAAACGGGACGCGAGAGTCAAGCAACCCCCACATGGAAAAATTTATAAAGCATATTCAAAAAATATTCGCATTTTTGATAATTTAACAAATGTAATTAATCTTAATAGAAAGAGATTCTAATTATACTGTATGATCTCTCATATTTCATTAATATTTTTCTACATTTCAATATTTATGTTTCGTTATGTACCGCCCTTTGTCTTTTCTTTGATTTATTAGTATTTCGAGGTTTAGCAATTTTCTGAGCTCGTAAAAATATAGCTAGATACATAGGTCTCTTAGCGGTCTTATTCAGATAAACGTGTGCTATTCCCATTCGTTCATTATTGCTTTAGGGACTTTACGGATCATTATCGGGCCTGCCACGTTTTCATGAGAACAATCCAACAATACCGCCCACGCGAATCCTACGAATCATTGGTGAGCAATGCGTTTAAACGAATGCTCCTTTCTAAAGTATTTTTGATGGAACCACCGCAATCGTGAGGCTACTTTTGACCATGACCTAAGATCAGCGTCGTTAGCAGCAAGCGTTAAAGTTCCTGCCATACATTCGTTTCCTCTTAATACCATAAGACGCTCCGAGCGTATCGCCCACGCCGACTCCGAGACCAAGAGAGTGAACCATCCGCTACTCGGTACTCGGATTTCGTCCGTCTAACGACCTCTCCCATAACGCGTTATCTTGGATGTAACGCAGTTTCCGCGTAATCGTCTACTTTTGGGAACCAAGGCCATTATATGCTGACATCCTGTGTCACGTATGTAGACATAAAGTCGTTAACCAAAAGAGTAACATAAATCAGTATTATAAGTGTCTTTTATATTCCGAGAAAAATAATAATAAAGGTCTATGTGTATAAAATAAATAAAAATTATATAAAATTTTCGATCGCTTTATTCGAGAATTCTTATTGATAATCTGTCACTTAACGGTTGCTATATTCGCTTGACTCGTAGCATGATAAGTAGCAATCAGAGTCAGACAGGAGCATTTATTCGCTGTCTAATTTTATTAGATAAGTGATGAACATTTGAGATAAATACGAGACTAGTTCCATCGACGATGAAGCGGCTTTGGCAGTGCGCCAAAGCAGGAAGCATAGTGCACGAGGCAAGTTACCGTCAGGCTCCGACAGGTGCGAGCCGTAATCGGTGACTGACCATATGCTTCTTAATGACGACTTTTGGTGACATTATAAACAAAATTTCGATAGAACGAAACTTGAAGTCTTGCAAGCGAAGTCTGCGACGTCTCGGAATATTTGGTAAACGTTTTTCATGATAAATTGGTTTCTAGAGGAAAGAAGAAAAGAATCCTAAAGTATAACGAAAGTTCTTGTTGTAGTTATGAAGATCGAATAACGCGCATAAGCGTTTAAATTCGATAAAAAATCATTTTAATGAGTTCCTTATCAAATATAGAAGCTGCAGAGATTAATACATTTTAACGATGTTTACGATGTTTACTAATTTTTATTATTTTATCATATTTCTGTATCATTTAAATACATTTTGCATGTGTGCGTGTGTGCGTGTGAGATTTAAAATAATAACACAAATTTAATTTCTGTCTAATTATATATATATAAATTTATATACACGCCACACACATACACGTATATTAAATTAAATACTATATAAATACTATATAATGATTTTTCAACATATATAATATGAATCAATCAAACGTTAGGCATGCTAGATAAAATATGTAATGAATGTATATGTGATATAAATGTCTCCGCGACAGGTTTTTCTAACGATAGATGCTTTGAGAAAAGTTTTTACGACGTCACCTGGATCACTTTTATGATGAGCACCGTTATAACTCTGTTGATTTGCCTGTTTTTATCCACGTCCCGCACTGTGTTAACCAGTAGGATCATCATGTGGGTACTGATAGTGTTCGCAAGAAGTGGCAGAAAACTTAAATTTTCTCTCTTATGGACAATATGACGCGTCGATGAAACATCAGCTGCAAAATAATTTGAAACTTCTTACAGTTGCGATGACAGTGCTATGATTTTTTTGTTTTAAAAAGTGAGTACAGTACAATACTGTCTTTTTACAAAAGATAAAGCTGTTTCATTATATGTCAGTAAAGTATTAAGATCTATTACCGTACGACAGAAATAACATACGAAAAGGAAGAAAACCAGGAGATACAACTTGTCTTCGCAAATTCACGTCGCCTTACTCGTTATCCCTGACAGATATTACACGAAAAACTGGTTATCCTGACTCACAAGAAACGTAAGACCGCTATCTCGCATCTACATAACATCACACAGCGTATATACCGAAAATGCCCCAGAAACTCGTAACGTTACGACGTTACGTTGTAAAATTGCGACCTCGGTTCCGAGCGTTAATCGCCGCCTTTCATCGCGGCAAATAAAAATTCTTAAGGCTGCGCCGTCAAATTGTATGGCGCGATGATAAACGTCCTAGATCCTAAATGTTTTATTGTGAAACTTCGGCGGTAATATTCATTATCTCGTGCGTCGTCAGTTCTTGACGAGAACTCGAGAAATTGACGACGAAATCTGACGTTTTGTCATGCTCGAAGATGCGACACTGCGAAGACACAGCAGCGTCGTGTGGTGGGCTTAAAATGATTTTAAGTGATGCAAAAAATATCTCTTTTACTTAAATGGAGCAAACAAATGAAGGACCCTTCTCTCCGTATTCTTCGCGGAATATTTTTCTTCGTGTGAATACCTACGTGACGGTTACCACCGCGAGTCACCCCTGTGAAAATAACATTTCCGCCGCATTACGAATTCCTCTTTGTCGACTCTACGGGCTGACGGAAGTCGGCTATCGTGTGCTGGTTCCTGGCCCTGACCCTACGCGCGCGTGTATTCTGCCCCCCTTTCAAATACACGCGATAAATATACCGTACACCACGAAGTTATCGCAGTTTCGGTAGCCAGTAGCTTTTATGAAATTAATTACATGAAAATTTCGCATATTACTATAATAAATTACACATATATATAATAAATTACAGGGGGATTACAATAAAAAATTTGTATCAATTCTAATCAGAGTAAGTGTTTTATAAATTTTCACAAAAAACACATGCCATAAGTCGAATTGCTCCATCATGTCAAGTTTTTGAATTTTATGGTATTTTCACATAATTAAATAAAGAACCAATGAATGATCATGGCTGGTTACCTGATAATATTTATGTAAATTTTATTAAATTTTATTTTTAAATAAAATTATTTTGAAACTTAAGATGAGAAATCAACGATTCTCTAGGAAAAAATAAATCACTAACCGTCAATAAAGTAATAAAAATAGAATGTTTGAATTTTATATATTAATTCCTTAGCAAAAGATAAAAAATTGTCTCATAAATAGCAAAAATGTTTTTAAATTTGATCTTTTCCTAGAGAATCACTGATTTCTCATCTTAAAATTCAAAATAATTTTAGAATCTGACGTGATGAAGCAATTTGGCTTGTAACATTGTTTTTTATAAAAATCTGTAAGAAACAGATTTGATTAGAGTTATTTGACATAAGTTTCTTTTGGTAATCCTGTTATTATACGAGGGGTGTTCAAAAAGTAAGTTTCCCTAGTCTGGCAAAAAAA
>JANQDE010000147.1:139448-152222 GCA_037157785.1 Cephalotes varians
AGCTTGAAAATAGATATGAAAAATGTATTCAAGTCCAAGGTGACTATGTAGAAAAATAGTTAAGGAGTTAAACAATAAATCTTTACTTTACTTTAGCCTATAAATTGTGTTTTCTTTTTTTGCCAGACTAGGGAAACTTACTTTTTGAACACCCCTCGTATATGATACATCTTATAAAAAAACTAGAAACAATTTCAATTTTTAAATTTCAAATTTCAAATTTCCTTTTTCTAAATATTTCTTAAAATCTTTTTTTCTAAACTTGTAGAACAAGAATTTATTATTTTTAGAATGTGGTACAACAAGATATGTTTACTTGAGGTAGAATTATATATTTTTATTTTGCATGTGATTTATTAATATCTATGATCGAAATAATTATGTGGAATTACGCACAGTATATTTTGACGTCAATGTTTTGTGTGACTGTCACTCGATAGTCGATGGTATAACTAACTCAACAAGAACCTTTGTATAACAGGTGTTGGATGATGGCGCGCTGCTCGGCTCGCTTCAACAGTTACGGTTTACAGTGTCGGTGGTTCGCAGGTAACAAACTGTTTCGCAGGTGAAGCCTGCAGCTGCAGATTGAGGTGGGGAGAGTAAGCGAGAGAAATCGTTTTATTTTGACGGAGTCATCCAGCCAGAGCCTCTTAATATATATTTTATATATTTACAATATTTAATTATATATTTTACAAAAATCTCTTCGACCAAAATGTTTGCAGAGTAAGAAATTACACACAATTTGACGCACAATAAACAATAAAAAATACGATAAGATTTGTCAATTAATGCAATATTAATTATGTATAAATAATTATGTATTAATTGTATAATAGTTGTATTAGTTGTATAATAATCATTATTCCCGATATCTCAGTCTCGTCAAATTTAGTCTCGAAGATTTTTTTTCAATTAAATCGCTCTTTTTTTTCGTTTTTAACATCGTCAGCTTTTTCTCTATTCGCCCTTTAAATAGCTATGGTACCGCCTTTTACAAATAATGACGCCCTAGGCCGCGGCATATCTTAATCTTGTCAGTAAACCGGCTCCTCCATGCTTTCTCTTTCTCTCTCTCTCTTTCTCTCTCTCTCTTTCGAGCGCTTCGATTGATGATCCTGGAGATGCACGCCGATAATACTTACAACTGCGTTGAATACTTCAACTGCGTTGAAGTAATCTAAAGCCAGTTCGACTGGCCTCTCTTAGCTGCTTTTTCTCTCGACGGCGGGGGTTAAAGAAGGACTTTGTATCACGATACCGTTCTTAGATTTCAGAGACCGATAGCGCTATTGCGTAGCAATAATTTTCGAAGCCATAGGCACCATAGGTGTCGTGTCGATGCGGTGCGAGCGTGCAATTCGCGCACAAGGGAGATTTTAATGCCCGGATAGTTTCGATTTCACCGCGAACACTCCACCTGTGTCGGGATCCTTGTCTTCGTATACTAGAGATTAGCGATCGTGAGGATATCTATGATATCTCAGTAACAATGTTCTACATTTAATTCTGTGTAAGCCATTTTTTTTCCACGTGTAATCCGTGCGCAATGATTGCGCTCTCTATTATTTTCTCTCAGAGCGTCGGTGTTTTTTTCCGAGCTGCATCGGCGTTCATTCTACGAGTGCAATATCCTATAATTACGAGCGATCAACATTGTAAGATAGTTTATATGAAGAAAGATTTGGTTGACGTGGTTGGCGTGCGAGCGTCGAGGAAGACGCGGTTGCGCGCGTTCTCGTTTAATATTATGTCGATTTATTAACCAGCAACGGCGAATTTAAGGAAAAAAAGCAGCGTGCACACGCTAATGGGAGTCCGCGGAACCTAAGTATTTTCTAATTCAGTGCGCGGAACCGCGAGCCATCGCGGCGAATCATCGCGAGAGAGACCGCGCGTAGCGATTTCCGCTGTACACGTATCTCGCAGTAAAAGGCAACGCGATGAGCGATTACCTGTGACGATCGACGAGGATCCGGCGAAAAACGCTCGTGCGTAGCAGCGTACCGTGTAACGCGCGACGGTCATTTGGTCATTTGCTGGCAATCGGTGCCGTCTCGTCGGCCTCGTCGCGCGTAACGACGATGATCGACGCGCGTCTGATTATCCTTCCGCGCGTGAGTCGTGTACGTATCTACGCGCTCGCTCGTTTGCGGCCGCGTTTCGCTCCGTTCGTAGCGCGAGGCAACGAAGCGCGCACGCGATTTTTCCACGCGTCCGCGGCTCTACTCGCCGGCAAAAAGGTCAGCGCACCGCGCCGCGGCGTAGCTCGGCTCGACTCGGCTCGGCGGGTTATTCGCAATGTTCGCCGACGTTAGAGCATACATCGCGTGTGATGTGTGCACGACAGGTAAGTGGTACCCGCGCAACGCGCTGCGTCGTGTCGTGCCGTGCCGAATCGCGAGCAACGGACGGTCGGAGCCGCGCGTGAAACGCGCACAGAAATGGAAACACCGCGGCATGGTGCAGCGGATTGGCAAGGGAGCCCGTCTGCCTGCCGACGACCGAGTTCGCCGGCGGAGACACGGCTGGCCGCCTGCGGCTTCGCTCTGCCGCTTTTCGCGTCTCTCCTTTTCTCCGCAAGTGAGAAGTGCTTGTTCCTTATCTCTCCCTTTACTTCGGAGCCGTGCGTCGTCGCTACGCTGGAAGACTTTGCAACCCTTCTTGCTTGTCCCATCGCGCCGAGGTGGTAGCGCGTTCTCGCTGCAGGTGCATGTCTATGGGGTGTCCCCGAAGTAGAGAAACAACAAATATTCATCTTTAATATTAAAAATTTGACATTAAACACTATGGGTTTTGAGATTTTACTGTTAAATATAGCGAATGAGTGCGTATAAGTTATAAGATAGATGCCACGGCGATTCAGAAGTTAGCGCGCCGTTTATAATATTACGATCCGATAAATCATCTGTCGCAATCCGCAACAGATGGTACTGCATATAATTTTGTACCGACAGATTGGGAAAGGTCGCCAGTCTTTCGCGTTACGATGGCTGAGGTCGAACTAATTAAGCAGTAACTCGAGGGCGATGATTCGTGAGCTTCGCTTATTACGCTTAATTACGAGATGTACCATGACCCGTTACTCGCGGTCGTAGATCGACTCAGATAGGACTTTTGTGCGCAAGTGTCTCGGGCCCGTTATACGAGTTACATCGCTTACTGAGCGACTGATAAAAATATGATATTTCTAAAGAATAATAGAGCTCGCGCGCGCGCGCTAAGCACATCTGAAAATCTCAATGCGACTTTGATTAATGTGTTTAAAGTAGATACATAAAACCGATGGAACAGAGGAGATAAAGAAGTTATTTCTAACAAGCATGTTAAAAATTGGAAGAATTGGCAAGCATCAAATTGGCTTGGTTTAATTCTAAACTCTATAAAGATATTAGTAATTTAATTTTACAAGCTTTAATAAAAATATTATTAAATATTATTAAATTACATTTAATGATATATTTATATTTGTGTAAAAGGAATAAATCGATTATGGTCCAACTGAAAATAGTGAGGCGTGACGCGTGGTTCCTTTCAACAAAATTAAATCGTGTTATCATTTCAGTAATGAGTCGCAAAATTTCGCGCATCACCCGGTAGAGAATCAAGCCGAGTGCTCTTGAGATTTGCCACAAGAGCATCGCGCGCGGCGGCACGAACGAGAACGAGCGAGGCTCACTCTTGCAGAGTGCCGCTGTTAGCGCATCGCACTATGACTAATTACGTGCTCGCCCCACCGATATACCCTGTAAACGCCAGTACCGCGAGTCATTGTTCCTTTCCACGTCTTTGCGCGACCCCTTCCTCTCTCTTCTGCTTCTTATTCTCTCTTTCACTCTCTTCGCTCGTCTTTCCCTTGTTCTACCACTTCTTCTCCTTCACGCGTAGCTACCCGAAGGAATCGAAGCGACGCGCGCGATAGCTCGTGCCTCGAGCACAGCATGCTTCTTTTCAGGGGCGGATTTGGGACTGCGGAAAATAGAATCACGAATTTTTCTATTTCTCGCTGACTATCTTAAGCTAGACAATTTTACTATATTCTACTACAATTCTAATTTCTGATCAACGATTTTTTGCTACCGCAGCGAATGAATGTATGTTGGAAGAAGATAATGTTACAGCGTACGTTAGAAGCAAATTGAAACTTCACTTAATTTTTTTATATAATCGTTATCTTAATAAAAATGCTTGTAACGTGATATTAAAGACTGTACTTATTGTACTTATTAAGATTGTATGTAATTATTATAAATTGCATTATTTGTGAAAAAGTACGATTATTATTTTTTAAAATAAAAAATTCCCTTTAGAAAAAATAACAACAATATCAAACATTTTTAACTAGACATCTAGTAAGGTTGTCTATTTTATCGTGTCCGTAAAAACATTTTCGTGTATAACTAGTTTTACGGTATTAAACTCGTTTGATGATATCGTAAGCAATTAACAATATTATCTTGAGCTAAACCGTCAAAATAAATGCGTACGTTAAATCGCTTCGAGGATTTTACGATTAATCGTAACGCACAAATGGAATCCTATTCACTCTTTTAAAAATTTAACGATCATAAATGCGGCCAAGCGGGAGTTTATAGATATTTAAGTAATCCGTCCCTGAGCCTTGGCATTAGTAGCTTCTCGCCTTCGTAATTTAAAAGGAAATAATTTACTGTTTTCCGGCAACACGGTTCAGGAAACCGTATCGTTCGAAAGAAAGGCTACTTTGATCGCACGCGCAATGTGATGTGTTGGATCTCATGTTGGCTGCTGATAACGCATCGATGATCACGCATCGATGATCATGTTGCAGCTAGAGGATTTGTCACTTCAGCAAGTCATGGATCATTATAGAAGTAAAACAACACCGACAATAATTCATAAAAGAGGGTCAGTTCTACTTCTGATTGAAAATGTTCGAGAGACTCAAAATGGTCATCATAACTCGTAAAAACAGAAAAAAAAAGATATTATTTTGTAGCAATCGATACAGCACTGAGAAAAAAAAATGGTTGCATTCACTATAATCATTTTCAGTATATATATATATATATATATATATATATATATATATTTATAGCTGTTTTAATTATGCATTTTATAGCTATTTCAACTACATGCGATTACAACCATAATATGCATTCATGCTACATTGTAAAAGTGATTTCTTTATTTTGCTTATATATTTTTTAGTTGTTATTACATGCAAATAGCGAATGTTCAGAAAACAGTTACTATAATTGCAATTGCATTTACTACATAAAAATATTTATTTTATTTTTATCATATCTTTAATATTTTACTTTATATTTGAAATTATCGTTTCGTATCGAATTTGTAGTACAATTTTTTCATAGTCGATAGAATTATAAATATCAGGTTATATTACTAATAAATATTAGATTATTATTAATATTATAATAAGTATAAAAATATATAACTAAAGTTATTTTACTGTGTAATTACATACAAATACTAAATATTTTTTTCTTAGTGAACACACTTTTACATAAAAAAAAAAAAATATAAACAAGTTTTATATTATGCGAACAAATGTGATCGAAAGCGATGCTAAATATATCTAGCAAGTATTAATCTTTTCCGAAAAATGCGAGAACAAAAATAAATATGTGTGTGTATTACTGACTCATATGTGTTCAGACTTTGCATATTTCTTTTATAATTTTATCTTTTTTTACACCTTACTGAATTCTCCGCCATTTTATGACATGACATGTGATTTTGATCAATTTTGGTAAAATTAACAATAACTTTTTTTACAATAACTTTAAGGATTTTAGTTTATAATAATAATTTAATGAAATATAATAAATAAATCTGTTTCGATGATTGCCCTTTTGTTTTCAATGTACAAAGCGCGTTCGCGCCATTAGAAAGGAATGAGTAATTGATAAATTTTATTACGGATCATAACGGTATAATGCTAATTACAGAGCTGATCTCTATGAAACGTTTTAATAGTTAATTTTCGAACAAAGGCGTAGAATATAAAGTGTGAGAATTACAAACAAAGGCTTGCATTCTGAATCAGCGTGCAGTGCGATTTCTTTATTTATCGAATACCGTTCTAAGGTAAAAAAAAAAGGTATTCAGAAATAACAGAATGGTTTGTTGCTTTTTATTATAGATAAAATCATAAAAAAAGATATTATGCAAGTCTTAATAATAATAGATATAATTATAATTTTGCCGAATCTATTGCAATCGCTTAATTCTATTCAATTCGTTGTTCCTAGCTGCCTTCAGCGCGACTCTCACTTATCTTGTAAAATCTTAAATCTTATTGAATGTAAAAGGCGTTTCGGAAAGTCTCATTATCGTGCAGTACATTATCATGATAATAATAAGCAATTATTTTTATTTCTCTAACTTTCCCGCGCGATCTCTCTTAGTGGTCACAAAGCGATGATTAGTTTCTCCGAAGGCGCATCTGCGTCTAATCTCTCAGTTCGCACGTACTTATGTGTCAGTTGCCATTGTTTCGAACGACATTGTCGGCGAATCTTTCCACGAATAGACAATATTCCGGTAGGTCTTCGGCGGTAGAGACTTAGGAGACACGGAAGGTAGGAGTACATCCTGTGTCGTAGGATCCTCCTTCATGCTCGGCTGCTTTTACTCCGTAACGCTGATTTCCTAAGTTCCCTTTCTCGCCATGGTGTACTGACTTCGGTTGAAGAAAAAAAAATCGTCGTCCATTTTGTGCTGACTGCGTTGACGATGGACTCCCTGTTAATTAGAGTATCTCGATCATTTTCCTTTGGCGGCAACACGGATTTGTGCTCTACTTAATTCATCTTTATTTATTTTAAAAGCACGTGCCAAAAAAACGCAACTTTATGTGTTCTGCTCTTTTCTTATAACTATTTTTTTTGTATTTTCAATCATTCTTTAAAAATTTATTTTATTTTTTTTATATTTTTTAGAAACTTATTACTTTTTTATTATTGTTTACGTCAAAATTACGTTACGTTAAAATTTATTGATCAATTTAATAATATTATTATTTGAACTTCAATATTTCAAATTCAAAGTTCGATAGAATAATTGGCGCGCAATTTTTGAGTACTGAAAAATGTATTTAAATTTATATAAAAATATTGGGCACTAAACTCCATTCTTGATAAACCATATTTGGAATTATCTTATTTATTTGATTTATTATTATCTTTTCATGTTCTATTGACTATTCTAAAAATGATTTCAAGTTGCTAGAATAAGAAATTTGCAATAATTTATAACAATAAATATTTAAGAAATATATACATTTGAAGATGTATAACAATTTAATAAATATTATATAAAAATTATGTAAAAATTATATAAAAATTATTTTGTATTGTATAAATTGTCGGTAATTCAGGTAAATGCCGGTAGATTATCAACAATGTTAGTCGGTAAGCTTGCCACGAGACTCGCTGTTGAAAGTTTTACCTAGGGATGTCTAAATTTTCTATCTGCTATGATGTTACACAACTGCTATTGTTTGTTGATTAATTTATTTAATATAAATTGATATAAGCTAATATATTCTCGCGTCTTTTATTTTGCATTGACATTGCTAAATAATTTTTTAATTAATAGTTTATATCAGAAAATTTCAACTGTTGATAATGAAGACAACAAAATGACATTGACTTAGATATGGTCATCTTATAGTCGATTCGGTTTAATCCCATTCTGAAACAGATGGCAAACCTTGTATGTTTATTAATTTGTCGATTTTAATATAATTACGAAGCTCTAATTCGCTTTTTATCTTTGTAATAATATTTTATTATCTTATGCACTAATACTTGCGTTAAAATAATGATTATTTATTGATAAAAATAATGATTATTTATTTATAAAATATTGTATATACATAAATTACAAGCATAAACATAAAAACATAAAAAGTATAAACATAAACATATTTTTATTATAATTAAGTAGAACGAATCAATCTAAGTGAGAAAGATATTAATCAAGAAAAAAAACCGCAACTTACAATATTTCATCAAACGTAACGTTTCAAAATAAATATTCCGTAAAGGAGATTAAAATGTATTCGTTATACATTCCTTGTTCCAAAGTCTATGTCAAAGTAACTCGCGGAATGTGTCTTGTGCGGCTGATTTTCAAGGCGAATTTGTCAGAGTCACGAAGGACGAACGGTAAATTAAATTGCGACGGCGAAAAGCAATTAGCGAGAGAAAGACAAAAGGCACAGCGGAGGCACAAGAACCAGAAACGTTACGACTTAACGAGAGCGGACTTTCTTCCGATCATTACACACGGCGAACAACACGTGCCGCTTATCTTAGCTAGGGCAAAGCCAGAGAATCGCAAAACGGAAAGTTAGTGCTATCTCGACCGTCGTGCAGTTTAATTAAACGCAGAATGTTGCTCCGCGCAGATATTCTTATCGGATTTGCCGCTATTTTGCTACTTAATTGTGACTATAAATTTTGCACTGCCTTTTGTGCGACAATTGTCTCGCAACTTTGTCGCAACCTTGTCCACGCATTCTCGAGGACTATTGATTACACGCTTAATTATTATATATTGCATGTAATTTTATTATTTTGATTTTTAATATTCTCAGTTGTTACATTTTATTTTTATTATTTACGATTTAACGAATGCTAACGCCTGTTCATTATGTTTGCCTGTAAGATTTATTCTTCTCAGCTAATTATATATTTTATAACGTTGGCAATTATTTTTACGTTCCTTATTTCTTTGAAAGGAACAAGCATCAGTGAAATTAAGACACATCACAGATATTAATTAAGATATACTCATAAAAGACACGAGTGTGCCTTAATCATTTATATATCCCCGAAGTGTCTCCGCGAGTTTGATGGTAGGAATTAATTATCTCTGATCTTCTGATGAGGTTAACAGTCGATGCCGTTTAATGGGAGATGGTGTTAATTAATTAATTAAGCGTTCAATTACATTCGTGAGAGTTCCGGGAGAACCGGGGAGAGTTCAAAGATGACGAGTAAACATTGTGCAGTCTCTAACTCGAGACGCTTGTTTGTACAAAGAGAACTCGCGATGCCGAGTGTCGTGGGTTTGACAAACGCCAGAGAGACGTCGGCGGTTTGCAAAAGCGCAGGAGTAACGCACAAGCGTCGCCCACACGCTTTGGCATTGCGCGACGTGGCTACTCGATCTAGCTAGCGAATCGGGCATGTAACACGCTGGGATCATATAGGGATCCAATATCGCGTATACGCGGTCGCATATAGACGACCGCGTTTTATGGAATGGCCCTCATAAAATTCTTCGCGTTAATAACGCGCGGCCAATAGACATCTCTCGAAGTTTTATAAACGCAAACGAGAGGCTCTCTCTCGTCGGCTCTTCAATTCTGCGGCCCGCTAAATTGCTTTTTTGATATTGCCAATAAACAAGATAGAAACGCACGATAAATACGATATATTTTCCAGATTTCATTGTTTCAATATAAACAGGAACGACGTCGTAAATTAAATGTCGCTCTTTGCGCGCGCGCAATGTGTTTTAACCGAATATGTAGGCTCTCTGACGAAATCATTCGGCTATTCGGGAATTCTGGATAGATATATGAAATGTTTGCTTGTACAAAGGGACCTTACGCTCCAAGGGCCACCATGCCATATTTTTCTCGGAGCTCCATATTTCTGACATGTACTGGGGAAGATGTTCCTTGCCAACTGGAGAAACGACGATCGCACACGTGCTTCGAGATCATGTGCAACTCATAAAACAGTCAGCTCGATGAGTAATAATACTTATTAATCCAATTTGAAGAAGCACAAATATTTTTTTATACGACGTTACAAATGTAAACGATCAGTTTTCAATACACAGATATAAGAAATTGCTTTTACTCTTGCTTAACAACATAATGATCAGTAAACAAATGTACGCGTAATCTCTATCTATTCAGTTTCTTGATGCGATTCTAAATAAAGTGCGACGGTCGATATCAGCAGAGTTTTATTCCGACACGGTTGAACGGTCACCAAAGAAATCCATTAATCGCAACGCTTTTAACGGCAGCTGCAACCGCAAAGAACTCTTTCTCTCTCTCTCTCTCTTTCTCTCTCTCTTCAAATCGTTCTACAAAACGTCTCTTTGTCGAGTCTGCGATTCGAAGAACCTACAGCGACGTGCCACGGTGGTCCGACTTTTCGAGAAGATTCTTGAAAAGGGGACTCTTCTCTGTGAGCCGTTGATATAAGCTGACAAGTATCCGGATCGCGGTGCATGTGGTATCGCGAGAGTGTGAGCGAGAAGATCGTGACTCTCGTGGGTACCGCGACTGATTTGAGTTAGCCACACGCCGAGCGAATCAATCACGTCGCATGCACTCGGCACACATGCCGTTAATGTGCGCGCGCTGACTAGGACCACCAGCCGACGTCTAGAGGAGAGTCCCGAGGATTAGGGTGCGCGCTTCCGTTTCGAGGATAATTACTCGGCATCTCTCTCTCTTTCTCTCTCTCTCTCTCTCTCTCTCTCTCTTTCTTTCTCCCTCGATTTGTGATCTCTGTATCGTAGAACGAAAGGCATGTCGTGATCGAGAGAAAAAAGAGAAAAAAAGAAGAAAGCAACTCTGGGGGTGACTGAGAACGAGAAGCGCGACAGGTTCGTTACTGGCCAAATACTCTCTCGACTCGACTAGAATTAGACGAGGGTAATTGCCTCTCTGCGCCTCGACGCGCGGCGACGCGGACGCTGTTGAGCGCCGAGCGCTACGCGTTAACCTTTAACACCGCTCGTATTTCGCTTAGACGATAATATTACGGGAAGGGTTAGGTGCCGAGTTCCCATCAGCGTTTCTACCCTTATTAATTACACGCGGGTTAAAGTGCTCGTGAGGTTTTGCGTAAGCTTTTCGTAGGTTCTAATGTAGTAAAAATTATCCGCAAACACATTTATATACAAGGAATGTCGTAGATGTTCCAGAAAAATTCCAATCTTAATTTAGCTTTTTTTTTAGTTCAATTTATTTTGCTTGACATTTTTTGTAATCAAACATAATTAAGTTTAAATTAAAACTTCAGACAAGTTAAAATTTCAATGATGAATGATATAAGTCGAGATATACTTAATCCTTCTTTCTTGGCCGTAATTACGCCTATGTTATTGAACCCGTAACTCGTGCTATTCTGACATGTAAAAGCTCTGACAGCTTATTGCATCGCGCAATCTCGGACTCAATTGGCAGATTCCGGTGTCGTTGTACGAATATCAGAGAATTTTCTCTGACACCATGGACACAGTACTAAATTAACATTTCTTACGATAAACGAATTTCCCTGGAGCCCTCAGCTGAATTGAATTTCCTGCCACTTTTTCGTTCAGAGGGAACTCAGCCTGTAGAACTCTATTTCCCACACCTTGACGGCTACCGATCGGTAGTGCCACTAATGAGCTCGATTAAATGGAATTCTTTTTACCGTAAGGTCTTCCCAAAGAATGTAGAGTATTCTCCATTGACTTTTTGATTAAAGATTTTGCACTCTGCGAACAATGATGAATATGGAAATATTACAAGTGGAGCTAATATTTTTAGACATAAATATATGTATATATTAAACAATCTTATATATCCTAAAAAAAAATATATATATATATGAATGTTTATATAATTCTCACCATATTAGTGCATTGAGAAAAAAATACATAGTAGCGGCAACTGTATAATAGAATTAATGTACATAGTAGAATAAACTATTTTATAATTGCAATAATTATATTAAAACTACTATCACACTTAGATTGGAATAGGAAGACCTTTGAATAAAAATACAAAGATATGTACTTTTTTTATTTATTAAAAGTTTCTTTTTTTCTAATTGGCGTATTTTAAGATTTCAAACATTTTTTAAAAAATATATATTGTTTAGATAACGCAATTTTGTAATAACAAAAATTATATTATAAATATGAGTTATTGCAACTATAAAATAGTTTATTTAATTATGTACATTAATTCTATGTATACATATATATTATATATATATTTAATAGTTTACATAGAATTAATTAATGTACATAGTTAAATAAACTATTTTATTATATATATAGTATCACAATTCACACAATTATATAGTTATGACTATTATATATTCTTCCAATTTAAACAAATGTTTTTTACAACTTATTTATACAAATAAGTTATGATTATATTCTTTCAATTTAGATAAATGTTTTTTATTTTATTACTTTTTGACACTAAAGTCGCTCATTCGTGAATAGTACATAGCACCACCGTTAGATGGACGCAGCAGAGTCTATTTCAAAATCATACAGGATGAAAGGCGCAGCATTATGATACTTATACTCTATTAAGGTGATGTTAAACCAAAGACCAAACTCCGATGCGGATCATGTTTTATCGAATGGTAAATGCACTTATACATATACGACTTACGCGACAAGAACACATCACTATATACTAATACATCAATATTTCATGCGCTCGCACACATAAATCTCTTTTCTCTTATACTAAAGCTTCTAGCCCATTTCTAAAAGCATAGTATTGTTCTTTCATGTAATCCTTAGGCGCCTAGCTACTTTTTGTACACGTACAAAGTATAAAACTTTTATATAAAGCAAATGTTAGTATGAGTCGACGTCAGAAGTCGATAAATTTTGTAATTTTTTTTCGTGTTTCATATTCAAATGTAGCTTTGCGCCTGCGTTATTATCTATACTTTAATTGTGGAAAAGGATTTTTAAATCTATAAAGGCAATTAGAAGAAAAGA
>JANQDE010000147.1:152447-190022 GCA_037157785.1 Cephalotes varians
ACACACACACACACACACACACACACACACACACACACACACACACACACACACACACACACAGTATTATACAAATACCAACAAGTTGAGAATGATATAAACATCAAATGGTGTTAAATTTACATTATTTATATTTTTTAGAGTGTACGTTAAAATATTTTTGACAATGAAATAAATTTTTTGCTTTTTTTTTATACTTATAAATACTCATAGGTAATCCAAATTTGATTTTCAATCTAAATACGCTATCTTTGATTTTCAGATTCACGAGATGCACGAAATCGTGAATGCGCGCGTAATTATCGAGCGATGCATGATGCGCGCTGTCTCGGGAGGATTAATTAACTCGTTTTGCCCGCCGGACATTGGCTCATTATGCGCGTCGAAGCCACGACTTGCATAGTGTAATTCGCGTGTATGATCAACGCGTGTGAAAGCGATACGCTCGCTCGCGCGCGGCTGAATCGAAACGAAATGAGATACAGAATTAAAATACACGGAGCAATCAAGCCACGAGATAGATACTTTCCAGGCATTCTTTGTAAATTCTTCAATCAATTCGGAATTGATGTGTTTGTTAAAAAGGGGAAGTTTATCTTTGATTTCCTAAATCATTATCTTAATGCGCACAAAATTACACTTTGTTCCTGAACTTCGTTTCTATGTTTCATTGTGTTCTAACCCTAAGTTCTCACCTGTCCCTCAAACGGGCAGCAATGAAAGTCAAGCGCGCTCATCGCGTCACCCGCATCTCCCTGTTCTTCGCTGTCACTCCCGCATCGTCGTCGCGGGCCGACATCATTTTTTATAGAGTCGACTCGATCTTTTTTACGTGAACTGCGGGTTCAAAAAGGGTCTTTTCAGGCGAATGGTTCACATAAATTTTCATTTCGAGAAAGACGCATTATAATTTACATTCCGTTCTTGGGCAACGGAATATAAGGAGCAGCGTGTTTTCAATTAAAAACGTACTAATTATTTCCAACCACGCCACAGACTTATGAATTAATTGTTCTCATAATTTCGAGAAATATCGCATAATTAAGCAATGCGAAACAGTTCTCCGCTCGCGACTATCGTACGGATCATCCACCGCGAAACTTTTCTACCGCGCGCAATTACTTCGGCAGGCTTCGAGTCTCGAGCCGCGTAATTAACTTTTGACGAGCGCCCTGCGATAATACCGCTTCGCTGCAAAAGAGCTTAATTCGAAGGGCCGCGTTCAAGTTTAAATTCGCGAGACGAGTATGCGTCGCGTCGATATTTCCCGTGTGTAAAGTCCGCCTTAAGGGACAACCGCGCGTTATCGTCCCGGGTAATCGGGACGAGCGCCACGAGGGTGGGCTGCATAAATTCGGAGGCTGCAATTGGCGCCCGAATACTTTTACAATTCAAATTATGGAAATCCCGTGGGTGTACGCGCTACCGGTATAGCTGTCGACCGCCGTTGCCGTGTGTACGTCGAGAGCATGAGCGGATTTATTTCTCGGAACACCCGGAACACGGACCACGTTCGGCCACGCGCGCAAGCCCATCTCCTCGTTCTGCTCTTCTGTCTCTGCCGTCGAGATAGAGAGGCCGGCTAGAGGGAGAGAGGGAGCCGGACAAGAATCGAGGGGAAAGAGAGAGAGAGAGAGAGAGAGAAAAAGAGAAAGAGAGAGAGAGAGAGAGAGAGAGAGATCCCTTCGAAAACGCGTTCGGGATCCGCATAGTGCTGTCGCACGATAAAGGGATATCGCGATTGCCGATTCTAATTCTATAATTCCACGCTTAAGCTCGCCTTGCACACAGACGCGCGTGTGCGTGTATGTACACGGTGCGTCTTGTAGCGCGCGTTTTATCTAAATCTGTGTCACGCGCGGTTCCACTTCATCCCCTTTAATGCCCGTTGCGAGTCGTGGCGTTCTCGCATGCAACCAGAGCGAGATACTCAAAAAAAGCGATGGTTCTGAATGGAACGTACTTGAGGTAGAATGGAAATTGTATTCGAGGAGAAAAAAAAAAGAAGAGGAGAGAGCAATGAGATACTTCGATGTTGGTGCTCATACTTCGAAAAAATGGAAAATAACGAAGAAACGATAATTACCATTGTTTGTTAAAAAGATCAACGATTTTTCATACTTATTGATTTATTCCACGACCTATCGATTATTTCGAATTAATTTTGTTTAAATATTGATATAATGTGAAAAATTTATATAAATATATAAATATATTTATATTAAATATATAAATATATTTATATTCTTAAATATACAATAACTGATTTCGATACATTGATTGAAAACCCGATTACACACTTTTCTAAATCTATTTTGTAATAGTTCAAAAAATAAAAGTTAATAAAATTTTCAATATTAAGAAGCTTGTAAGTATTTAGTTTACACTATTATTTCCTATAAAACCTAGAACATCGCTATAATATTTCTCTAAACATATTTCATAAAATAGCAGGAAACGTGAGCGCGGCTGACGTCCGGGTAATTGCCTGTCAATGTTAACGACTTCAAAGTCCAACGGAGCTGTGACACGGGTCTCATAGGGGCGCAAAACCTTCGTGCGCTCTCGATAAAGAATTAACAAAACTTCCCCCCAAGTTTTTTCCATCGTTAGAAGCGCGTTTCCCGCGACATTTGTTATCCGCGAGAAGCGCGCACGTTCTTCGGCGAGCGCAGAAGAAATTTTTCATAGGAGCACGCGCGGAACGTCTCGGAGGCGTTTTAGACTCTTGATTTGAGATCTTTGTAAACGTCCATCTAGGGATGTCGGAGGACGGAGTTTCTTTCCGTGACTTCCTTCCCGATTCTCACGTTTAGCGTCCCGCGGGACCGACGGCGAGGAAGAAGTTTCGACGTTGAAAAATGCAAGTCGAGACTTGGCCGCGCGATGCTTCGTCGGATATTTCTCATTGATGCCTCCTTTTTGTCTGGTTCTGCTCCTCGACGCCAACTATCGACAGAGCAATAATACGCGGCAGGATTTAATCGTGGCAAAAAAGTCCCGACATTCGGTGATTTGTCTCTTCGTGTCTTTCGTGCTTCTTATCTTTCGCGGCCTTCTCGAATGTCGTACACGATATGAAATTTCACATTGAGACAATATTCCGGGTGTAGGCAATATTGGACGAGTGCCTGGCTGCGGAGACATTGTACTCGATATAATGGAGTACTATGGTTATTTGAAGGAACATATCATCGAGAGAAATGTTTGATATCGCACGATAAAGCAGATCGAGTGAAACATTCTTTCGCGCTATGAGAACAGTTATAAAAAAACCATAAAAAAATGTGTGTGTGTGTGTGTGTGTGTGTGTGTGTGTGTGTGTGTGTGTGTGTGTGCGCGCGCGCGCAGAGTGGGGCAATAATTTTGTACTTCTTGAATACCGCTATTTTTAGAGATATGAAAATATTATGATTACAAAAGTTGTTGGACATCAAGAGGACTAACATGCTAGTAATAATTTTTTTTTTAAATCTTAGTGTAATAGCAGGTGTTTAGACGATTTCAACGATCTATAATAAAAGGTCATCATTAAATAAAGTTCGTCATTAAATAAAGAAATAAAACAATGATTCTTACTCTCAAAAGTGTTCGAAATGATGTTTGCATTAATGCAACACTGCAATCGTTCAATTCCAGAAGCACGTACACTTCTTAACATTTGCGGACTGATTGTCGCACATACTGCAATAATTCGTGGCTTCATATTTTCCGATGTGATCAGCACTTCCTGATATACAATGTTTTTTAATGTTCCCTATAAAAAAAAGTCGAGCGGTGTTATGTCAGGTGAACGAGCTGGCCACGAAATCGGCCCATCGCGTCCTATTCATCGATTTGGGAAGATTTCATTGAGTGTAGCTGTTACTCTACGTTCATAATGTACGGGACACATCCATCGTGTTGATTCCACATTACTCGACGAATATTCAATTGTACATCTTCTAATAAAATTCCGAGATCGTTGCGTATAAAGTTATCATATTTTATACTATTAAGTGTTCCATTGATAAAATATGATACATAAGACTCATTGTTTTACTTCTTTATTTGATGATAACCTTTCCTTATAGGTCGTTGAAATCGTCTAAATACTCGTTATTACACTAAGGTTAAAAAAGCATGCCATTTAAAAAAGTGGAGGTGACCTTAAAATTTCCGAAGTGCCTTCACCTAGAAAAATTATTACTAGCATATATTATAGTCCTCTTGATGCCTTATAACTTCTGTAATCACAATATTCCCATATCTCTAAAAATAGCGGTGATATTCAAGGTGGACAAAGTTATTGCCCCATCTTGAATATCACCACTATTTTTAGAGAGACATGTATACAGAAGGAAACAGTATTGCTGAAGTATCTTAAAATTTAGCTAGCTACAGATCTAAAAATAATTTTGTTAGATCATCAAAATTACGAAGGACGTTCAAACTGTTGTAGTTGCTAGAATGTTGCTCAAATTTTTTGCAGCATTATGCTTGAGCGTCATAATAATTTTGATAATTCAACAAAATTATTTTCAGATCTATATCTGGCTAAATTTTTAGACATCTCAATTCGTTCTTTCCGTGTAGAATGTCAAAATATTTTGTTTTGCTCATCACGCTTGAGTTTCCTATAACGTACATAATTATTTTGATGATCTAATAAAATTATTTTCAGATTTGTATCTAAATTTTTACATATTTCAGCAGAATCGTTCTTTCCGTCGATTCTTTTACGTATGAGAGTCGTATTTTGTAAGAGACATTTGTGCACAGATTTTATAGTAAATTTCTTTAAACTTTTTTCTGGTTTTTTTATCTCAAGCCTGATGCTGTTTCGTGTATCTTGTCAGATTAGCCTATCCGAGACAAAATGAGCTTGTGCTAATCAGCTGCCAAGACGAAGACACTTATTACATTCGTGTATTAGATGAAAAGGGGAATGATTTGATTAGAGAAGTGTATCTGAGGTAAAGGGAACGGAAGGGAGTAACTACATCACGCGAGAGTTTATCAACACAAATTGGAGGGCTAAACGAGGAAAGTTTCATGCCCCTCGAGGACATAAAAGAAGTACAATCTCTCATTGGATTTCTTCAACGGAAAGTATATCGAGTTCCGCGTAATTATTAATATCGCGAGCGGATGTAACGCGTGACTGTAATTACCAGCTCGGTTTATTACGAAACTTTTTCACGCAAGTAATAATTTTCTAACGAATTTTCTAACGTTCAATCCAATCGCACGAAATCCTTCGGAAAAAGGCGGGCAAGGGAACGTGGGTGACTTACAGCCTGAGCTGCATCTTTTCCATCGGGAGTAAAAAGCGCAAGATAAGCTCGACAACTTAGCCGCTAAGCCGTTCTTTCTCGGGATTATCAGCTCGAGCTCGCTCCTCTCGCATCCCTCTCGCGCGCGAAACGTTACGCAACCCTCGTCCCATTTCCTGCAGACAATACCTACATCCTGACTCTTTCCTGGTCTCCGTCGATCCCTCCCTTCGTTTCTCTCCGTTGTTTCGCTTTCTCGCTCGCACCCTCGTATGGCTCCGTTGCTCGTTGTCTGGCACCCCCGAGGTCTGGAGTGACAGACAGCGCAGTCCGAGGGGTTGACGTTTGCCGAACGGATGAAACGCAGGAACGTATATTTGTTCATTCGGACCCTCGTGAGAGCGAAGCCGTTACCTTAGAAACGTCAAATACCTTGCCACATAATGACGTGCTACGAAGCAATTAGTGCGCGTCATTAATTGAATGTTTTAAATGTTTACGACGCACCGTCATCAAGAACAGTATTGCTCAATGGTGCGTTGAGTTCGATATTGCCCATCGACTTGTATAGAACGTATTGAAAAAAAAATACAAAACTGGAATAATTTCTATATGAATTTAAGACCCCTATTCCCTACAGTTCTGATAAAATGGAATACATGCCCCTTCTCCAATCTAATAGAAACTGTGAAGGGATATCAAATCGTGACACTGGAGAGACCAGAGGGGAAACGCTGTGACATTTGTCGGAGAACCTTGATTAAATAAACATAAAGAAAGGCATTTGTCATGGATCACAGAGGAACGAAGCTATTCAATAACACATAAGAATCTTGGCGGTTGTGATACGCTTGTTGCGCGATTTTTTTAGTTTTCGTATTCTAATTGGAAAACAAAGGGTAATCATAGAATTTTTAATGGATTCTACACGTAAATAACAATTTTGCCGAAATAGCTAAAAATTTAACTAGATATAAATCTGAAAATAATTTTGAACTATCAAAATAATGATGTAAAATTCAAATATAATGAACAATGCTGCACAAAAAATTTTGACATTCCAACAACCTGCTTGAGCGTCCTGCATAATTATTTTGATAATCTAATTATTAAAAAATTATTTTTAGATCTGTATCCAGTTAAATTTTTAAATATTTTAGCAAAATCGTTCTTTTCACCAGTTTAAAAACAGTTTAAAATTATAAAAAAATTATTTGTGAAAACGATAATTTTTTATCATTTTAAGGAGCTACTCTTTTAAAGTGGTCGGAGGAATTACTTCCCAAGGCGGTGCTCCAAGGGAATCTCAACTCAAAATTTTCAAATAAACCGTTCACAAAATATAGGGAATGGGACAGACTTTATAGATATCCTATATATCGTCATTAAAAATTGCGGATAATCTATATTATTAATCTATATGAGCAAAATACAATATAAAGAGCAGTGTAAGATTACAATGTAATTGTTTGTGTAAAATAAGGGAGCACAAAATTTCAAAGAGCAACAAAATCTTTCTGCTTTACGCAGTCCTCTCGTGACTCTTGAAACTATCTCAATTCAGAAACACTCAAAGAATTCTTCGCGCGTGCTCTGCAGTTCATATCCAGCACGTAGTTCTAAACTGGAAAATCTGAAGGGCTACCATTGTTGTAGTTCAAGGACGGCGAAATGGTTGTTATGCATGGAAAACGAGTTGCGGAGCTGTGGCGAAAAATAGAAATTCAAATGTGAACATCTCCATATTTCGAAATTGAGAACACGGTCTACCACCTTTTGCTGCTTCGGGCTATTTCTACTAATTCCAAGTAATTTGCATTCTATTGCCTCTAATAAAATATTCAGTTCAGGGAAAATTATACTAGGCGGTGTTTAGAGAAATCTCATATATCTAGTCAACATGTACTATTCTATTATTAAATGACGAATGCTAGCGGGATTTCAGTCTTATGCAAATTTATGTAAAGTTGTCTTGTTTAACTGGTATTGTGTGCGGCTTGCTGGACGATACGGTAACTGCTTCGATTCTGCCGGCTCAAGGGACCATTCTATCTTCCTCTCGAAGCATGTTAGCCCTCAGTGACCGCATACTCCTTCAAAGTTCGGCAATACGCCGTAATAATACCCTAATGCGTATTCTATCACCGGGCATTGTCTGTGAAACTCCCGTTGATACAGTAGCAAAGAGGTAGAAGAAGCAAAACAGCGGATGAGAAGGAGTAAAGGGATGAGAAGGAATAAATCGCGCGCGCGAGCGCTGGAACAAGAGAGTAGGAATAAATAGCAAAGAGAAAGAGAGAGTGAGAGAAAGGAGCAAAGTCCCTGGCATAAATCACAATTATAATCAACGTGCTCGAAAGTTACACCAGGTCTCCTTTGGCCCTCGTGACTCCTCGTAGCTCCACCGGCGTCGCATGAAAATTTATCGTTCAACTTCGGTTTCCTTCAAGGTCGGCCGCACCACTTTGCATACATCGCTCTTCTTCCACTTTTTCGCGAGTTCTCTCGCAAGAAAAGTTGACTCGTTTGCGTAGTGCTACATGCATCCGCCGCACCGGCGGAAGAACAGGAACACGGGAGCCGTGAAGAAAAATAAGAGGCGCAAGACAAACCCGTTGAACTTGGAACGAATACTTTATCTCGTTTTGATGAACTGCTCTGGGTATGGCGTTTCGCGTTTCGATGCCGGGGATTCCGAACATTTTGCTGTTTATTGTTAAAAATTATTTTGTTGCACATGTTTTACTATACATTTCTTATTTTCACACACACACACACACACACACACACATACATACACACGCGCGTGCGCGCGCGCGCGCGCGGTGATAATAAGGATATATTACACATATTTTCAAAATAAAAAAAAATTATTAAAAAAATTGCAGATTATTCTAGATCGCATTTAAAAATAATACAAAATATTTAGCGGCAGTTTAGACTTGGATCAAAAATCATTTCAATAAAAAGTAAAAATGTGCTCAAATAGAAATATATTATAATTATAAAATAATGACAAAAATTTTAAATTTTTTATATAAATACTTTAAGTATTTTAGATGATTTATTTAAAGTTTCATTGTAATGCAAAGGTTTTTTTTAAACAATTAGTTTAATGCAAATGAACAATAAGTAATAAACAAATTAGTTGTTTGATGCGAACAAACAAATAAATATACTACAAAAGAATGTTATTAAATAAAAATATAATATTACTCACATAACTTTCATATGTATATAGTTTGTTTAAAATACAAATATTAACACATTTCAAATTTTACTTTACTTTGCAAGGATTGTATAAAAGTTGATACTTCCTTAAAAACTATACGAAAATATTAAGATTTATCTATCAAAAAAGAAGCTTTGATCATTTCGAGGAATATGTCCTATGTCGACGTTGAAACATCACAACACGATGATAGAACCGTCGACGGGGGATGAGAAACTGAGAAATGACGAATGAGTCATGCCGAGGGTGGTTACGCCTTACGATCATACAGTTCTTCTCTTCATAGGTAATCAGAAGGACGTGACGATGTCTGCGTAAAATACGGGCGCGTGTAAAAGCGTGCGGCGTCGAATTGCGGGCCGAATTGAATCAATCGAGAGTATCGTAATTCGAAATGCGGGAGCGCAAAGAGGGTGCGCGGCGTGTAAAGTTACCCGTTGCAGGAGTAAATCTAGTTTCTTCGTTACGGATCGAGAGACGGCTCGATGTCTGAGAAGGAAACGACGAGCGAGAAAGTAGGGTTGTTCGGAGAAATGCGGATTTTCTCGGCTGCATTTATTCCGCCGAGCAAACGGTAAAACTTTTCACGATGACATCGCCAGCGGCGATTAACGAGATGACAAAGTCGAGTTCTCTAGCGTCCTCTGACGCCGGCAGATGAGATACGCGGCGAAATGGCGAAAGGACGAATAACCGTGATATAATGCAAGTTCGTACAAACTTTCGTGCATTTCACGCGGCCCCGAATTTCTGAGTCAAATCAAGAAGCGATAAGAGATTACGCGAAAGATAGTTATAATCGTATGATAATTGTAAAGTACGGTAGCAAAGTTTTCTCGCTTACGTGCGTCGCATAATTAAATTCGCGGCGGTTACACGGTAACGCGTGCGACGACGGGGTCTAACAAGTTCCACGAAATTAATTCGCCGCGGTTCTTCGCATCGCAATAAGCCGTCTGCTCGCCAAGTTCGTCGGCGAATTTGCTTAAAGCAATTTTCCCAGCGGACCGATTGTGTCGCCGCCACGCTGTATCAGTACACTGAATTTCCAGACAGCTCGACAAGAGCAGACGATAATTTTTCACATGAGATAACCGAAGAGAGATTCGTACTCGATCGACATCCTTTAAATTGTTAGCACGTGTTGTTTCGTTTTAGTACGCAATTTCTCGTCGTGTCAATGGCAGGAAGTAGAGATGAATTATTCGAGAGAATAATGGCGATTGAAATACTCTTAGTCGTAGCGCCTAAGGGCGATCTTGTGAAGAGAGCGAAAGTAAAACGAATAAAGGGGAGTCCCTGAAAAATTAATATTATTCCTTCCCGTAGGGTGCAGAAGGATCTTGCACTGTGCCTAATGTCATGATAATTTGAAATCGATAACGACCCATCTAGATATGCAGAAGTCAGACCCTCGATGGCAAAGAGCAAAGAGTCACGTTGCATTATCGTAACGCGGAAGACACCGGCGGTATGCTAGTTCTTCAAAGAAACCAACCGCGGAAAAACGGAGGAGGAAGGAGACGACGAGACGTCGTTGATATACGTATCTTGGCGACGCTGGCGTACGCCATTCTTTCCGGTTCTTCCTGCCGGTAATCAAAGATTTATATCGGTGAAGTACACGCGCGGGCACGTTCGGCATACTCCTATGTTCGCGGGGAGAGGTACGATTGACGATAGGAAAGTCGATACGCTACTGTGTTCCGTCCGAGTGACGTTTCCCGATTGCAGATACGAGGACGTATATCGATGCGAGCAAAAGCAAACAGCGGAATGAATTAATGCTGCTCAGTTCTGATCGCGAGTTACGCCGCTTTTATGTTAATGGGCTCGTATCCTCCAGCGCGTATCCGAGGATTACGCAGACGGATGCTTGCGGATGTAAGATAAGTTGCGTACAACCGTCAATTTCGACGACGTCGTGACCAACGTCGGAAAGCGTGTAAATCACGTGTGTAATTGCACACAGATCGATAGAAATATCACGCGTCGCTTTTTCTAAACTCGTGCAATAGTCAATGATGATATATCTTGTGATGATCGGCAATCTTTTAATTTCTGGTGCGAACACAATCGTTTTGAGTCAGAAATTGCGATATAGGACAGACTATTGTAACACAGCAATTTGTAGTTTGACTATATTTTTTAACTATAAGAAAAATATATATTACCGTTCAAAAATTTGAATATTCTACAATTTTTAGATAAAAACACGATTCTTTATAGATAAAATTATTTTATGGAAATTATCAATTTTTTTGGAACGTACATTATTGGAATAAAATTTATAATTTAAACAAAATAAACTTTTGTTTATTTACAATGTTAGGAAATAAAGTTGATTAAATTTTTTTTTCAAAATTTAGAAATGCTCCAAACTTTTGAGTAGTATATATAAATGTCAAATTTTTATTGATAATAATACGGAATAAATATTGCAAATTTGTGTAATGTCAAATCGAGTTGATAAATAATTTGATAAATTATAAAATTTCAATTTGATGTTTATGGAGCTCTTTTCTTGCCAAACTGCTTTAACTGACAGCTTAAAGATTAACATGTTTTTTCTTCACTCTCTCAGGTACAGGAAAACTCAAACGACTTGCGTCAAATGGGACATGATAAACTAATCTGGTAGCAGCATCCGACTTTGAAGAATCTTTATCATTGCGATGCTTATGACATTCACGCTTATCTCGTGAACGCATCCACGAACTCGTCCGGACGGACATTAGCATACTTAATGGTCCTTTGTTTGGCTAACTTGAACTACGAATGTTGCGAGAGCGACACGGTTCGTTAACTTGACCGAATCAAATTACACGAATTTACTGTCCCAACGCCTTCGTGGTATTTCATCGTGGGTCTATAGCCGTGCGAGTTTACATTAGACGGAAGTTCGACGTTTCAGAATCAATTCTGCTGGAAACTTGCTTTCACTTGGTTTCAACGCATCTCGGAGATATTCTCGTTAGAGTATCTTTAGCGATACTTTCAGATAACTCTACAAGGCGGAATGAGTCCGGAAATAAATTCCGCGTGTATTTTAGGCGAGTAATATCATTTCTAAATAATGATATGCATCGATATTTCCCCTTTTATTCCCTGTATATATTTATAACAAAATTCTGTGTGACAGTGTGTACAGTCGGTATAATAATGATTATAATAACGGTAGAATGGAATTTTCACTATAATAAAATTTGTTTGAATAACTTGATACACGAACAAAATCCAATACATCGATATAATTTCAATACAATACGCTCGTTTGTATCATCATCGCATATAAATATTTATTTACATAAAAAAGTGGCGTGATAACGTGAGCACCGAGACAAATAGAAAAACGTAAGAAATAATTTTACAGTGCCCCGAAACTTTATTTTTTGCTGAGAGCAAGTGTCGAGTGGCCAAATTCGAGCGATTCAACATTTACACTAATCTCTACCTATTTCAGTAATATTCTCATTAACATCTCAACAGGATGCTGCATCGATAAGAAATTTTCCCGTGTCGCACGAACGCGCAAAATTATGTCTGTCTGTATCAATGTAAATTAATTTTAATATCGGTTTAATTTATTTTTTTATATATCTTTTCTAGTTTTGAAGAATTGGAAAAAGATAATATAAAGATTAATAAAACTGAGTAAAGTTAATTTACAGACAGAAAGAACAATTTTTTGAAATTATAAAAAATATCTGAAAATTTAATTAGGTACAGATTTGAAAATAATTTTGTTGGAATATAAAATAATTATGTAGGAAACTCAAGCATAATGAGCAAAAAAAATAAAGTTGCAAAAAGAATTTTGATATTCTAGCAACCAGTTTACACGTTCTACATCATTATTTTCATAATTGATAATTGATCTAACGAAACTATTTTCAGATTTGTATCTAGCTAAATTTAGGTATCATAGCAACATCATTCTTTCCATGTAAAAACGAACATTAAAATTAAAATGTTGTATCTCGTGTATTGCCGAGTCGCGATCGCTTTGCGTTTCCACGTCTTTTTACGAGCGAATCCCGCGTACGAATGTTGGGAGTTGCTAAATCCAACAACGGGGCAATCGTTTCGGTGTGTAGATCGGTTCTCATAATTGCATTCGCCGACGATCGCAGTCGGTGTCGCTTCGCGTTTTGCTGGATCGACGTCGAGACGATTCGTTATCGAAGGTTTCGCGTATTCTCGCAACGTGCTCGCTCGAACGTGTCGGATGCTGTCTGTTTATGCGGAGTATCAGGGAGCGTCGCATAATATTGAGAGGAACATCAAGGGAGCATCGGCTGTCTGTTGATATAGATGCTTGTTTACGATACTCACGTAACACTCATTGTCCACCATCATGATTGACGTCGTGCTACTTTTCGCGTATTTTTGCGCGGGACACGTCGAGAATCTACGGACATCTAACTGTGTTAGTTGATCGTAGTTGAACGTGTTTTCGGTATTTATAATGAATATCGATCGCGCCTCATGTATCTGATGTTTGTTGAAAAAGTTCTTTACAAGTATATCCGTTTCGTGCTACTCGTGAGTATAATTGTGATAAAACTTTTTTAGGGTCACCTCCAATGACATTGATATATGTTGTCAAGATCATGACTCTGAGTAATTCAAAAGGTTTTCGCTCGTTGTTTATTAAAAAGTTACTAATAAAGTTATTTATAAAAAAGTTCGAAAAATGTATCGATTTGTATCAGTGCTAAAGAAAATAATTTGTTGATATGTTGCATAGGTGCAGTTTCTAGCCCTCCTACTCTTTCCTCTAAGGGAGGTTCTATCCCAAAACATTAATCTAACCCAAATTTTAGTTTTAATTTAAAAATAGATTTAAATTGGAACATCATATTGCGTGGAAAGTTGTAAAGTTGTAATTCTAGGTAAATAGATTTGGGTTGGAACCATGCTTAACGTAGAAATCCATATAAAACGAGGTTCTACATGATTACCAAAAAATTAAACGAATAAATTTGAGTTGGAACTTTGTTTTTCATGGAAAAATAAACTCATGTAGAACTTCGCTTAGAGTTTTATCTATTGATATTTTAAAGTCCCTAAACGCAACGTAATCCGAAGGGCCTTGTGATATCAGGGTTCTATGTGAAGTTAGCTCTCCTTCACGTTTAATTTAATTTAAAAAATTAATTTTCTGTAGCTCATTTGATTGTTCATTGTTTTGTATATAGGAAAGATAGGGGCTGATTGTCATACGAAGTCGATTGTCAAAATATTTAAAACTCAACCAATATATGAAAAAATTTTTTTTATATTGTAGAATGCTGATAAATATTAATTTGTGATGGTAAAATGATTTGCGTCAAAAGCATCACGTATATTACTTACAATACTTTTTAAAAAATGTAGTTGATAAGTAAATTTTTTCTAATCTTTTATTTTATTTTTTGTTTGTTTTTGGAAATGTTAATTACTAATCGCGATTCACTGTAATTATAGAAAATAGCATGTCTTAGATAAGTTTTGTTGTAATTTTTATAGTATAATAACAAAATTTGTGAATATAATCTCTCTTACTAAAATACGATCGTATAGGATAGATTGTTCGGTATTAGTTATCACAATTAGATGGAAGATGCGGCTTTAAAAGATAAGTAGAGAGGATGTATACAAGGAAAAGGCATGTACATGCGCTCAGCGCAGTCCATGTAAGTGCCTCTTCTTTGTGTGCGTATCCTCTCTATCTATTCTTCGAGAAAGCCGGAAGCCGCGTTTTGAGAAGCTGCGTTTTCCATATAACAACACTGGCTTGAACAATCGTTCAGAGATTATGTGAGGATAAAATGTAACTATAATACGAAACAAGAAAGGAAAACAGATAGAGTTAAAACTTCGCCTGATATTATTTTAAATGTCATTAGAACAATAAAAATATATAAAAATATAATTTATCTATCTGACAAGCTGCTTTAAAATTTAATATTACTGTACATTAAATTGTTATTGTGCAACAAGATCCCTGAATGTGTGACTATCAATTTCGAATATGGAGTTAATTGTTGATAATTTCATTTAAAATTAAATAACTTTGAATAATATTTTTTTTTTACATCTAAGGGATGTATTGTAACGTAAAGATGTATTGCATCATATATAGTTTCTTATATCCATTTTTTTCTAAAAATCACTAAACAAAAACTGTAACAACCGGTCTTTTCTATACACATTTTGAATTTTCATTTGCATACTTCTAACAAAAAAATTATTAACAAAACAATTTTTGGAGAGCCAACTTTTTTTATAGGTTTTTATTTGCATATTCCCAGATAGGTTAATTTTTTGTTTGCACATTTTTAGTAAAAAAGTTATTAACATTTAGAGTTTCGACTACTGAAGTCGATCGAAACTTTAAATTAGTAACTTTTTAAAGATACAAACGAAAATTTATCGATTAAGACTATCTAACTTGTTTGTTGAGAGACCAGTGTGAAGTTGGCCTTCCTCACAAAATTGTTTTGTTAATAACGTTTTTACTAAAAGTACAAATGAAAATTTTAAATGTGCAAATGAGTTAAAGAAAGTTAATTTTTTAAATCTTGAGGGCTAACTTTACGGGTCTTAGGCATGCATCTATTTCACAATAAAAACTTTATCATTCGCCTAATATAAAATTATTATTACGCAAAATCCTTGCTAATGCTTAAATTTTATCGAATAAATTCCATTGACTAATATTATCTACTCTAATATTATCTATTATGATTTTTGTTTTCACGGATTTTTTAAATTAAAATTGTGTGTGAATTAATTGAAATATACATATTTATATATATAATAATTGATAATATTTATATACAGGATGTTCAAAAAACCATTCAATATTTATATAGTATATACTGAGTAAAAAAGCCTAGTGCAAATAGGTCGAAAACTCAACCGTTATTAACTGCGATTACTGTTTACAGTTGTTTCGTAGATCAGAAGTACCGTAGAGCTATAGTTACGTTGTAGTTCTCGCTGTAGTTTGCCGTAGTTATATACACTATAATTAATATGATTGCTTTATAAGATTAAAGTGCACGATTTGAGATATGCAGTAGTAATTAATGACAATGATTATTTTTTATATTAATCGCAATATCAGCGTTTATAATTATTCTGTAAATTAAAAATGTAAAAAATGTTGTCGTCAATACTGTAATCGTCACGGAATCGCTTATCGTATTCAAATTGCGAGATTTAAAGTTTTATCAAAAATAAATAATTCATAAGAAAATAAGTACTTTCAAGAGTATCGGCAAGAGTATCGAGTGACCATCGCGCTTAGATACAGCCACTAGTGAATTTTGACCCCTGGGCATAATTGGATTTGGAGATCCCTATCGAGGCCCTAGGCGCGCGCCTGCTGCTGCCTAATGGAAAGTCCGCCACTGGTGTCGATTAGCGGCGAATGTACTTTTCAGTGCCAGTGATAGATATCGATCGCATTCCATTGGATTCGCGTCTGTCGGAAGAACTCATTTACTAATATGCGCGTGTCGTGTTATTTCGCGAGTGTGATTGAGTGCGTCGCAAGTGCATCAAGGAGCATCGAGGGGCATCGAGGGACCGTTGATCGTAATGGACTATTGAGACAGGGAACTGCTGCTCGTCCAGTAAGTACGAGTATTTATACGCATGCTATTTGCTATTGGACTACTTTGTACAATTTTTCCATCACGCAGTGCAAAATTTGCCTAAACTAGAGGAGAAGCAGAAGTTTTCTCCCTTTAGTGTTTAATATTCTCTAGACAGGGGATTCCTAAAATATGGGTCGCGACCCACTAGATTACGACTTTTGATGGGTCGCGAAAATTTTTAGAAATGTCAACATTTTCACGTAGCTGTACAAGTTTGCGTATGCGCGCTACGATACATGGGTAAAGTTAAATTTTCGATAATAATAAAAATTAAATTTCAAAATAAGCTACAATTATCAAATTCCTTGCACCTGAAAATAATTCCTGTCGATGCCATTAAAGCTGTCATCGAGAAATATGTCATCAGAAATAGGAAATATAAGCGTATTTTTTATGTCTACCTCATTATATATTTGAGAAATAGATTTATAAAATTATATTCTAAAAGTTTAAAAAGTAAAAGAAATAAAATTATCTAAATAAAATGATATGAATAAATCATCAATTTATTTCTTCTCCTTCGCTTTTTCATATTTACTGGATGGGTCGCGAATGTTTGCCATTTTAAAAAGCGGGTCGCGATTCACAACACAAGTTTACCGAGCCCTGCTTTAGATCGCATAAGTAACAAAATTTCTTTGTCTCAAATAATACGAAAAAAATCTAGACGCGGTAGATAATCTTCGTGTCACTTTTGGAATCCATGTTATTGTTACGATTTGCACGAAACGCATATTGCGTGATGATATCGGTGCAATCACAATTTGTGTGTGCAATGTGACGATTTCTGTGTTTTTGCGGAGGATTAAATCATTGATTAGTGCGGCAATTACACATTACGTTGCGGAGAGACCGATGAGTCATTGTCATTAGGCAAACGTAGCTGGAAACGTAACTGCTCGGCGCACGAACGGGGTCCCAGTTGTGACATTAACAAATCTCGTCGTATGCGTAAATGAAGCAGCAGCGAGCCGTTTTGCTCGATTCGTCGTTGCAATAATATAATTTGCCTCGCTCTGCCGCGGAAGCGGAAGAGTTTCCGTCGTTTCTCGACGGAACTCTCTCGCGAGATGCTAATTTGGCCGTGTTTCGTTCGAGAACTTTGAAATTTTTTCCGTTCTCGTTCCCCTGCTCTGCCGCTTCCCGCTTTTGCCGTTTCGCTCCGCTCTCTCTGCTATTGTGCCGTTTGCCGTGGTTCTCCGGTCGTTTTATAGCTTCATTAGAAACGAGGGTTCTCGTTTAATAATTCATCGGGGAAGCTCATCGTGTCGTTTTGCCTCGCTTCTGTCCGTTCTTTAACGAGTAATCGGGCATCTCTCTCACGTACTTTGTTGTTGGCGGAAAGAAACGAAAGAGCTTTGTTCAATGAGTAATATCGCAATACGGCTACGCCGTATTAAAACAAGTACATCCAGACAAACAGCCGCTCTCGGGTGTCATCTGTCTTTGCAAGAAAGTTTCGATAAAAAATGGGGTGTATTGTATTTTGGCAGATAAATCGAAATGCTGGAATGAATCATCAAAATCTCATTTTAATCAGAATAAAATGTACATGGGCAAATGAGAATTAGTGGGAAAAAGTAGGTCTATTACATTTAAAAATATATAAAATTTCACACGTTTTAACTCATCTTCGAGCCATCTTTAGTGGCAATATCATATTTTACATATATCAAAATTTGTCGAGCTTCAAGTAAAAGACAAAATTGAATTACTAAGACATCTAAATGTATCGCTCAAGATGGTTATAAAACCAAGTAACGTAACAATACAAATATCATAAATAGTCAAAATGTTGGTTTTGCAGAACTTTAAGAACTGCGACGGAGTGCTTAATTATAATTTTTGTGGATTTTTACATTCTCCTATTCATGCGAACTGCGCGCCGCAATTTGTTGGTTTTGAAACACAGTCCTTTGCATGAAGTTGGAATAATCAATTCATATATTAAATTGACGAGCAATTCAATAATTTTGATGCTTACAAGCATTTATAATATTTCCCTTCTCTAAAAACTGTAAAGAAATTATTGCGAAAAATAACCTTAACCGAGATTCGAATCCAGATCTTCCAGCCATTTCGTGCGTTTTACCAATTCAATCACCAAGGCATGTAGTGATATTCAAGTAACGTAAATTAAGATAAGTAGATTTTAGTATCTTGCAAGATACTAGATGACATAACATCCATTCTAAGTAAAAAGAAAAAATATGTGAACTTACAAGAAATATGTAAACTTATAAGAAAAACAAATATGTTTAAATTTATTCCAAGGAGTTTTAAGAAGTATATAAGAAGAACGTGAATTAATCATAAAAATAACAAAATCACAAAAATTTTTTTTAATTTGTTGTACATTAACTTGCTCTCATAAATTTCGAGAGATAAAATTTACAGGTTTTGATACACTAATCAATTTTTTCCTTTTTATTATAATTTTATTTTATTTTTTATTTTATTTTATTATAATTTCCGTTTGGTTATAATATTATTCTTTTACATAATTTTTTATATGCGCCAACAGGACCAACGACGAAGATTGACGTCATCAACGTTTGTTATGGTTTGCGTTATGAGATCGTACGAGTAGCCGTAAACTAGGGTGTTGCAATAAACCATTGTTGGGTCCTCACGAAGCGCGGAATAGCGAGCGGAGAGGGCGGGACGATGTCTTCTGAGGCACGTTTTATCCGGGAACACGTGCTGCGAGGAGAAGAGACGTTAGAAAGAAACCAGCATCCCCGAGATAATTACAAGCGGCTTCCCAAAGCGAGAATCTCGGATTCAGCCGCCTTGTTTTCAAGTTCCCCCGAGAATCCGACCGAGAATTTCGAAGGAAATGGTAGCTCATAAAACAGAGAAGAAATATCGCCGGACTATTTATCGAATCATTACTGCCCATAGGAATCCAATGATGCGGGGTTACTCAAAGAGAGAAAGACATTCTTTTTTTCAACATGTGCCACGGTATGCGGAAGGAATTTTCGGAAAAATGGTCGCAATCATTACTTCACTTAAGAAGCAAAATTGCGCTTTTATAAAGCAGTTATTTTTACGATATGACTATTTCTGAATATCTTCTAATGAACGTACCAAGTTTGTCTTTGAAGATATTGTCTCGTCACCTAATTTAATTAACCCTTCGCCGGCGGACGTTGGGTCAGCGAGATCCGTGTATTTTGTTTATTTAAACAAATGTATACATTTCGCGATGCTCTCAATCTGATAAATGTTTTCAACATATTTGTAATGTTCACGTGTACAAATCATGTACAAATTATATGGAAGAATAAATATTTTGTAATATAAAAATTTGACTGTTATTATCAAATAAGAGAAATTTTATCATGATTTATCAAATAGATCCGGCGTTCGCTCTTCACGCGATCATTTCGCGGTCCGCGTTCTGAGGGTTAATTAATTCATTAATTTATGTTATGATTTATTTAGTTGTACGACATACAGTGTCGGAAGAGCCGATACCGCTGGTGTACACATACGCGATATATAAACTGAAAAACAAAGATAAATCCAACGACGATAAAAATTTCACGCGTACACGTTGCGCATGTTAAAGTATTACGCGTTAAATTCTCCGTTGAAGTTTAATTTTATGGCTTAATTACTGGGACAAGAGGAGCTTTTAAATTAAACTGTTGAATCAATCAACGCCGGCGATACGCTGTATTATTCATTCGCGTGGAATGAGCGAAATCGAGGATCGCGAAACATGCCGAAACCGACAAGTTAATACGCTTCGTTTCAAGGTTCATTATCTTCATTATTACGTGTGGAAATTAAAAGTCTCTTAGATATTTCTTTTCTGATATTTTTATCGGGGATTCTTTTAAAATCTGTATATCTGAATGTGTATATTTTTCATAACGTTTATCAATGTAAGTATTGAATATTGAACTGCTACTTGGGAGAAGCATATAGTCTTGTGCAAATTAATATGAGCAAGAGACAATATCTATATTTACATACATTTATTACATAAAAAGGATTTATTGTGTTTATTTTAATATTTTTTAGTATTTATTAAATATTAAAAAAATATTCTATAATAATAAGCACACTGTAAATCCTCTTTAGGTACGTAAGTCTAAGTGTGTACACGAAAAGGATTTTGCTGAAAGATCTAAAATTTTTGCTGGATACAGATCAGACAAGTAATTTCGTTGAAATGTCAAAATAATTATGTAGAACAGTCGAACTGCTACAACAAACTAATTGCTAGAACATCAAAATTTTTTTGCAGCATTGTTCATTATTTTAATTCCAATAAAATTATTTTGATGGTACAACAAATTTATTTTCAGATTTGTATCCAATAAAATGTTCTTCAGCAATATCTTTCCGTGTATGCAGATCTAAAAGTTACCTCTTCTTCACGTTTGCACAAAACTGCATTATATAACAAGTAAAAAATAATGATATGAGATTTTAGAGAACGCCATATCTCGTCGAATCCATAGAGAAAGAAGCCTTCTCCCCGCGATGTATTTCCTCGAGAGAAATTTTCGAGCATATACATTTATTGCGAGCGGTTCAGGCATGAAGTATCAATTCCGATCTTCCTACGACGTGTTTACGACACCGGCGGACTAACTTTATGTCTTTCTTATGAAGTTTACGAGACGCGCCGCCTCCGAGAGTGCGTCCACGAGTGCTCCATATCGAGAAAGAAGATGTAACCTGGTCGAAACATCCTGCTTGTTACTAGTTGCTGCCGCTCATGCGAGGATCGCCTGCGCGAAATTCTGACGCGATTTAGATTACGCGCTGCTGTTATAGCCCGTTCGCGAGACAATAGATTCGCTGGATCGAACGGAATGTGACTGCGCGGAAGATAGATAGTATTGTCGCGTACGGAAGCTTCCTGTAGCGGCTGTACCATTTATCGCAAAATTTATACGAGCGGTCTAAGGCGCGTTTCGAAACGCGCGTCATGAATCTCGATCGTTTCGGGAACACGATAGAGATTTACGGTGTCGAAATCTATTCGTTTACCGTTTATACAGTAGCATCCCGTAATATAGCCAGCCTCGCTCGATATATTTTAGTTTTAGTGATACACACGTATGGAATAATAAATAAGTAAAGATATACATGTGCATCTGCCGCCGCATTATTTGATCACGGATAATGTATACATACACAGACGGCCCCTTTTATTTCATATTCATAAATTCCCCTCGCGAATCGCGCCGCCGCAAACATTCGATTAAATGCGACAATCTCGCGCGCGATCTCACTTTGCCGAAACGTCGAATATTTCATATCCACCAATTAGAGCGCTTCTCGGTGATCAAAATGCCGCGCCCAGATAAGCATTTATCAGTTCCGCCGAACGGCTAAACTCGTTTTCCTGCGTCGCGATTAAAATCGCGCGACGCGGGCGCTCGCGCGCTCGCGTGCGAATAATCCCCGCGCTCTCCTGCCTCTTTTCGTTCTCGCTATACCGAGTATAATTGAGTTAGCCGTGTGACACGTCGTGCCATCCCATCCTGGTCCACGATGGACGCCGGCGGCGGGATGGCGGCGTCCGGGGGACGGTCGGTTGGTTTGTTCCGCGACGACGATGATTCGGCCGGTTGCAGCTGCCGCGTGCAATGCCGAGGTCGGGGCGTGCCGATAAAACGCAAACATTTAATTAAAAGATAATCAACTGGATTGCGTGGCGTCCGCTAATGTTGCAGAACGGGAGATAGGACCCGGGCTACACAATATCGGTTCTTTATGCATATGAGCATGGCCGGAACCGCGTCGCCGCTGCTCGCCTATGTGATTTAATTTTACACGAATATAAATTCACGCACAGAGTTCCGATACGCCGCCATCTCCGCCACCGACCGCCGTCGATCGTTGCCATGTTCACCCGCGTCGAAGCGGTGGTGGCGGTGGCGGCGGCGACGGATATCGGGCCGATTTCCCATCAATTCATCCGTGACGCACGCGAAGGTAGAAATATGAGATATAAAAATTTGAGAGTCTGAGATATGATTTTGAATTTTTTCAGAAAAATATCAGAGAAATTTCGAATAGGATAATTTATTTAATTAGTGTCTTTACGAAATAAACATTTTAACATAACAGACGTAAACAAACATAACAGACAAATGAAATAATTTGTCACACTTTGTTTTTTGTGTATCTTCATATCTTCTTTCTTATTTTCGGCACGATCATCAAGATCCGTCTAACAATGATGATAAGTCCAGATTGTTGCGGACGTGATAGCGGTTAAGAGAGTGCGAAGAAACGGTACGGAAGGGTGGCGGTGAAGGGCACGATCGTCGGGATATTAAGCTCGCGGTCACGTACGCCATTACCGAAGCTAATGCAAAGCTGCCAGTCGTTTTATGCCATCTGTAACCGGATCTCCCTTCGACGACGAACCGGTGCTCCGCTCTGCCTCGGTAAAGTCCTCCTTTTCCGTCCCTTCCGTGCCGAACCACCGCCGGTTGCCAATCGATTCGTTGCCTTCGATTAAAGACCTCTCTCTTTCCTTTCTATTTTTCCTGCGTTTATTTGTGCGTTCCGTCTCGTTCTATACCCCTCCAAATTTCTTTTCCGCTTCCTCGTTCCTTCTCTCCCTTTCCCTGCGTCGAGAAGAAAAGTGTCCCGAGATTTTTTGTCTCCCTTCTTTCACCCATTCCCGTCGATTTTCCACCCTCGATACCGCCCGATTTCGGCGACGTCAGTATTCAGCGTGCGCGATCGTTTTTCTAGAAAGCGTGATAAAGCCTGTGGTTTATGGGTAAAATTTCTTTGCCCGAATCCTAGATACGTTTTCCAGACATACGTTACGAACAACGTAGACTTATTTTCTGATTCAAACTGGCGCTATGAATCACGAGTCATTTTTATACCTCTTTTTCTACATATCATATACAAATTCACGAAATACCGAAATTTTATTTTTTGGTGTGTGTGTTTTTGCCATTATATCATTTTTATCGTTCTATGACGAATCTTAACTCATTTGTATCGGAAAACGCTTACATATAACCCGGCAATGTTGCGCGAATTTACAATTTCTCGATGAAAAAACGCATTGCTCCTTTCATTTATACTTCTTTTGAAAGAAAAATTCTTTAGATATTCAGAATTATTTTTTATTTTTTCTTAAATTTGTTTATTTTATAACTTCAGAATCCGTTTTTTTATTTATTCAAATTTTTTATAATTTTTTTATAAAGGGATCAGATAAATATACACAATGTATGATTACAATATATGATTTTATGAAAAAGATTTTACGATATATTTATATGATATATTGTACGGGTGGTATCTTCTTAAGAGGGATAATTTACCCTTATTCAACAAATTGCAGCATAACGGACGAATACCGGCTAATATACGTAAAGGAGTGCTAACAAATTATTAAGCAAGAACCTATCTCGAGTCTTACTCCGATCCTTTTGAGTTACGCGCAAAACCCTTTAACGTCTTAATCGGCGCGTTCATGATTCAAGAATCCGTTCCCCTCTTGAATAAAGTTTGCAGCTTTTTGAAGCCAACTGGACCGTTCGTCAATGTTAACGGAGGTTGATTAACTCTAAATGAAAATTCTGTGTGAATAAAATATATTTTCTAAATATATACTTCGTTTTCTCTATATTATAAACAGGATCTCATAATCTAGAAAAAAATAGCATCTTGTTAAGTCAAGGATTTGTCAAAGGAGTTGAATTAACTTGTCGAAGTCCTCGAAGTCAAGAAAGGATTGAGAGTCTGCGCTATTTTGCTCCTTGGTTCTTTGTCAAACCCAACCTGTGCGCGCGATGCAAAAGCGGCGGTGACCACCTCCGACAATGGTGACGGCAGGTTCGATCCCGGGAGCACGATTGTGTGCATAGTATGCCCTGGGAAGAAAGAGAGAATGAACGAAAGAGAGAGAGAATGACATTCTCTGAAAGGGGCCCTCAGTGGCACGACTATTGAAACCGAGCGGCTCCCGTGCTACGCAACGGAACGGAGCGGTCGTGGGGCATGCATATGTATGTATGCGTATTACCACTGCGTCGCGATAATGTTATATAGGCATAATTTGAAAAGAATCGCGCGCGACGCAGACTCGGCGGAGGTTCCCAACGATCTCGGGTTACACGTCATGCGGGTCGAGCGATGGACAAACGGACGATAGGATGAACAAGCTAGCCGATTGACGATAACGAATGTTAATGGATCGGACGAGCTAATTTACCTTCATTAATCGATTGGTCTTCGAGCCTGCCTTCGACGTCGCGCGCCTGAATCATCCGGACGAAGAGAGGCTCGTAATCTGTTCAGGATTGAGGGATAGATACAAGAAAGAGAGAGAAAGAGCGAGTGGTAGGTGATGCGAGGGGTAGGAAACAGGAACGAACAGGGACTACTTCTCGCAGAGACAGGTCAATAAACTCTTTTCGCTTATCGACAGGCGAACGCCACGATAGGCGGCGAGCAGAAGGAAAGGTCCTCTTAAAACGTCGAAATTAAATTCCGCCAGGGGTAAAACGCGTCTCTCGATTTAAGGTGCACCCTTATAGTCGTTCCCGTCGGGTTGCGCGCGCTACTTATTTCTCGCAATTCTCGGTTGCCTAGTGCGTTCTTATTTCCTTCTTTCTATTCTGCCCCGTGCCGTTTTCTTTCCCTCGCGCGTCCCTTAAACGAGGGGCGGTCTCGGTATAACGGAGCTTTTTTCTCCTGGACGATACGAAGAAAAATACGATACGCGGTGGTTAAACGGTCACGACGACGCCCGCCTATCCTGAGAAAGGCTTCTCCATTAAGTGCCCAACGAAAAAGCTCGCGTGCGGTCATAGAAGATAGCGGTGATACGTTTTCGGCGCTTTCGCTATCTCTTCACGTGTAATGCTTCGCGGACTTCCGTCTGGAAGCGAGCTCGTAGAATGCTCGTGCTCGTTCGTTTCCGTTTGAATCGTAGCAAAGTAATTGCGTGGCGAAGCTTCGCAGGACTGTCGGGATAACCAATAGCGCGATCCTCTTTTCTCTCCCCTCTCTTTCTCTTTCTCTTTCTCTCTTTTGTAGCGTCTCATCACCGCTCTGCAAAGGTAAATAGGTATTGGAAATTCAATTATTGAGCCCGCTTTCCTGTCGGCAGTCGACCTTCGTTATTTTTAATGAACGAGCACTTAGAACGGGGACGAAGAAGCAGTTCAAGGAGAAGAGTGTATGATCTTCCAGGATCACGGCTCCACTCTTTGTATCGCGATATTCTAGAAGCAACGATTATCGAGTCGATAACGAGATCTATCTCTGTGAAAATTCCACGTATTCTGTAATCTCGTAGGAGCACAAAGAATTGTATCCAGTGCGGATATAAGAATATTCATGCGAATCTTTTTTCCTGTGCTCTTTCCCTTCCTCTACCTAGAATAGAAAGAAATGCAGTTAAAGGCAAAAGCTTTCTTTCGACGAAATCCATTGATTCTGCAATATCTTGATTGAAGTCTCTTTCGTAGCGCAACGAATTAAAGCTCTAAAAGCCGCGACTCGCGTAGCAAGTACTTCCGCGTTTTATGTTCATCTATTTACTATTGAATCTCTCGCAACTTTGATATCGTCGAATATATTCGAGTGTAATTTATCGTCAATAAATCTTTATTGATTTCGTTAGTACAGTCTTCTAAAAAGATTCTTAGAAGTCTGCTCTGCGGCTACATTGATTTTGCAATGTTAAAAGATTGATCTATATGTAATTCTCAGTACTCTAATTCTAAATAGCACGAAAACGATTAACGATGAGTCCAATCATCTTTTTTTATTCAATAGAATACGTTTTTGCACGCAACGTTAGAACGCATTTAAGTCTGATGATCTCGCAATTAATGAAGATTCTTGATTATTTTATCAAGGCTTTTTTCCGAGGCGCGATACGACGAGCAATTGCGACGTTAACGATCGTCAATTATCGAACGGCTTTAGAGAATGCGCAAAAAGGAAACGGACGTTGTATTTTTACACTTTACGAGAGTCCGACAAGGCATGGCGACGGAGACAATAGAAAACCATTGCGCAATGTGCAATCGAGTGGCATAGGCAATAAAGAGTCGCGACCCATAATAAACAGTCCCTGAAATAGAATGATTATTTATTACTTCCCATCGATAATGGCGGCCGTACTCCTCGACGCTATTAATTATCGGGGACCGACGGTTTTACGATATTTCGCTGCCGTTCGCAGGGATATTCTTCACGGGGATAATGCATACAAACCGGACGCGCGCGGATGCATTCGAGCGTAAACCTAAGATCGATCGGAGCTCATACCGCGGAATTTCTTTCTCGGATAGTAATTACGGGGGATTCCTTCTTTTGTTACGTCTTACAGCCACGGCTATCGCAATAATGAATTTTATGTAATTTGCAGAGGGATACTACTAACATCTAAATTAGGAATAATAGTGGGGCGCGGATTAAATGGAGTACCGAGGATTATAATGATCGACTGCCGCGTGAAGAGCTTTATCAGCCTTTGAGGCGTCACGTATCTCGAATAACTGAATATTGTTATTACTATCTTCTTATCGTAATTCTATTAACGTGAACAATCCACTTTATGTTATAAACATAATAGTAATCTTATCATAATCAAGTCTAAACTACTTAATATTTTTTTCTACACGGAAAAAAAATTTTTATCACTGCAGCTAATCATGATTTGCTGGAACAGTATCTGTTGCTGCAACAAAAGATTTGCTACTGTTGTTATTATATCAGTTTTTTAGCAAAATACATATACTTGTTTGCTATGATATCGATTACATAAATTAAAAGTTTGTTATCTTAGCTAACAGATGTAATTAACAAAAGTATATGAATCATTTAAACTCTTCACTAAACTCGCAAGCAATACATGACATCGCCACTAAATGGACGTGGTGGAGTTCTATTTCTCATAAGTAAAAAATTACACAGAATCCTATCTAAAAAAATGCACGTACATCGATATTCGCATGTATCGATTGTTATTTTTGTTATTACCTCTTTTCCATAATGCAGTTTGGTTCTTTTACTGCACTTACTTCTGTGAGTAACTGTCATTGCATATTTTGATAGTTGTGTATAAGCAGGATTAAAAGCAAGCAATACTGTAAAAGCAAATATAGTAAAAAGTAAAACATAAAAAACTAAATAGCGTCCGCTGTGTAATAAAAGTGCAACATTATGAGATATTTCACTTACACTTACTGATCTAATGAAGTTCTTGAAGACGACTCCGCATGTGGGAACACGTGGTACCATTTTAAGAGAAATGTATATCACAACGACGAATTTTCACTTCTCCCACATTTTCAAAATTCCATTTTTAAAACTCCAAAATTGAGTTCAAAGACAAAATGAGAGATGTTGATAATACAATTTTTAATTCTGTCAAAATTAATTTATAATAATAAATTTATAACTTCTAGGATATCTAATGTTCCTGGAAGTTATATATTTCATAAAATGCATTGATATCTAAAATATTATATCTATTAGAAACACCAAAACTTGTGTTTCCTACGTGAAATCATATTCTAATCTAACGAATTCTATCATACCTACTTATTGAAATGTCGTAGTTAAATTTTTGTGGCCTTTATTTATAACGCCTACAGCTAATTAAAATCGGCTACTCTGCTAAAGTTTTATCCATATGTTACAATTTTAGCTATCACACATAGACTTTTGCGACTAATCTTTTTTTCCCTTGTAGAATGACTCATACATACATATATTCAGAAGATGCATTATGAAACTGTTCGAAATAGGATTTCGATCGGAATTATTCTATTTTTCTTAGAAAATACAATAAAAATCTAGGAAATAATTAAACAATGCGTGTTTAGAAGTAAAATTTTATTCATGAAACATGTGATCAGAGGTGAATGGAAGATAAAAATAATTTTAAAAATGTGGCAGAAGTGAAAATTCGTCGTTGTGATGTACATTTCTCTTAGAATGGTACCATGTGCTGCCACATGCGGCTAAACAGGATGCGCGGACTCGTTCGAGCGTGGTAAGACCGATAGCGATGTGCTCTCTTTCGTGGCGGTTTTTCAAGCGGACCCGTTGGGCGTTTCACGGTCGCGCGACGCCAGACTTTGAGCCCGGCCGTGGTCTGGTCTATCGGCCCATTACCAGCCTGGCACGTTGAACGCCCTCGTAAATCACCGAAGTGGCTGCTCGCGTTTGTTGCCGCGATTTCTTGCCGCGGTGGAAAGATTTCTCGTGTGTGCGCGATTGCGTTACGGAAAATCATTTGAACTGTGTTCCGTCTCGCGACGAGATGTTTATGCTTGGCTTTTACGGCTTGATTCTGTTGCCACCTAGTATAAGTTACAGCAAAGAATCCCATATTGTCTTTACGTTGAACATTTGAGCGACATTTATTTAACCCTGCGTAACTCTGTTTTTTTTGGATCCAATAACATTATTCTCTGTTACTTTGTGTTTCTTGTCACGAAATGAGAAAACAATATACATGTCATAATTTACACGGGTGATTTTAATACAAAGCATGTCAGCTTTACTTTGAATTGAAAGCATTTTAGGAATTGTAAAGAAGATTGAATACATAAAACGTACATTAAATATGTGAGAATAGAGACTATAGCATTTAACATGGTTGAATTCTCGCAAAAGGTATTAATATTACCGGATTATTATAGGTCTGCTACACAAGATAAAAGATAATATACCTTATCAAAATGTGAACGCGAAGAATAGCCGTAGATTTTGGCACGCGACGTAGCCGCGTCTTACTGCAAAGGTATACTTATCGAAATAAATCTGGCGACGGCATCAAAGCATGCCTAAACATCGGGCGATGAATGAAAGTATAAGAAGTGGAATATCGATATTGCGGGAAACAATACGCACCGTTGAAGCGTGCCGAGCATTCGGCGCAACGCGAAACCGCGTTGGGGTCGACTTGCGATGACTATCTTTATACCGTTGGAATCTTCGTCCCGCGACCGTCGGTAGTCCCTTCCGCCCTTCCTTGCCTCTCCATCTCATTCCCCGAAACCATAGATCAGCCCGAGACCACGGTTCTCTTCTCAGGTATATTATCCGCGTGTTTGTGGCGCGCTAAAAATACCGAAACCCCGAAAACGGGCGTTAAGATAGCGCTGGGCGTGACCGAGTCTAGGGGTCTGCAGGCAAACCGCGCTTAAAGAAGGGTTACGACGAAGTAATGACCCATACGGGGGAGAGGGAATCGGGCGCAGACGAAGGGGCGAGGGTGGTGTCGGCGGTTCTTTTTTTCTTGCTGCACGCACTGACGCATAGACCACAATACCCTAAGGCCTAAGAAATGGAAGATCAATATCGGTCTTTTTCGCGCACTCTCCCTTTTCGGTCAGTCTATTTTCCATGTCGTACACTATAGAAGAATATATTACAGATTTATACGAAATCTTGAGCCATCGTTCTTGAAAAGTAAAGATTTAAATATTGCAGACTACACTTAAGTACCAAATTGAATTTGTTCTCCGGCGATGTCCAATAGTCTTTCCTCCGCTTCTCTTTTCTCCGCTCAGGGGGATCAATTATTTCAATATAATTGAAATCGCAAAGAAGACTCGGTCGGCGGTACCTTTTTATGTACAGTAGCTATTAAAAGTATCGTGATCGGAAAGGAAATGCGGACAGGATGATAGTAAGTGAGATACTCGTATATCAGAAAATATATCAGTAATTCAATTGAGAAACTTTTCATCGCGCTATAAGAAATTGTCGCCAATCGTCGCGCGACGAATGGTTTTATCGCAGGTGTTGGCAGAAAACTTTCTTTAGATTCGCATTCAATCGCTTCTTTCTTTTCTTTCATGAATATCAGTTATAAATACTTCGTACCATTTGAGTCGTTCTCATTCTCGCCGTTGCTTTCTTTCATAGCAATAATTTCGCCGATAATGAGTTTTACAGAAAGATTCTTTTGACGCCGGACGAAATGTGTGAATAATTTAGAAAGACGCTTGGAAAAATATTTTCGATTGAAGGAGCCCCGATGCCTGAGTGCCGTCTCTCGTAATTCTCCCCCGGCGTTCCTATCGCGCACAACTTGAAGTTACCCCAGCAAGCTCTCTCCCTTTTAACATTTTTCTCCTCCATTCGAACTCCCAACTGCCGAAGTCTCGTTCCACGTGGTGTTTTGAATCGCGGCGATAAGACGTTTTCGTTTCTCCGAGTCGCCGAAGCGGCGGCTCCGTCGACGATAGCCGATACCATCAACATTGTCGATGTCGTCGACGGAGTGCGAAAAGTCATTCTTGTAAGAATATACCCGTTTGCGGATATAAAGGAAAGGACGAAGGATCAAGGAAAATGACGGATCTCTTTTTTCGAAGTTTTTTAAATATATATATATATTTTTAAATAAATAAATAAATTTTTAAATAAATTAATTGATTTTGTACGCTGAAATTAGCATCTTTTTTCAGAATTTCCGAACAACTAGATATTACATTTTGTGCGAGTTATTTAGCTTTTTATTTTTTATACTATACTTTACTTTTTATACTATACTTTATACTATACTTGCTTGTACATGTATAACTGTTTGAATATTTAAATGCATACAATAATATTACACTGTTATTATTACACTATTAATCTTTTGATATATTATGTATACTCCTCAATACTGCATAATCCCTGTCAAAATATGTGATGACAGCCATTCACGAAGTAAGCGCAGCGAAAAAATCAATCAGCGTTGCGGAAAAGAGCTAATAATACACTTTGAGATTTTCGAGAGGACTTAGATACATTTGAGTATCGATTTAACATGCCTTTTTTAGAAGTGAAAATATAAAAAAAATTGGCTTTAAAATTTATATTTGTTATACATAAAATAACGTCCATAAAATAACTTTAGAAGCAATGTGAGCTTTGTGAGATCTTAGATAAGTGCAGTTCAAAGCGAGAGGTATACTTTGACAGGCAATAAAAACTTTTCGGGTGTAAAAGTGGTAAAAGACGCTTTAAAAGACGATCGTAAATTTGAAAATAATTTGAGGCATTAAGGGAGCCGTAAAGAGGCGGTTTCGCCAAACAATTTTACCGGAAACGACATTACAATCAGAGCGGGAAGGCGGGACGTCTGAAGTTTTCCCATAGCAATATCTACCCCAGCGGCGAATTAAAATTTATGCGCCGAGACGGAGTCTCGGGCAAACAATTCTTAAAGTGCTGGAACGTGTCTTCAATTGTATTCGTGTCGCCAGTCGCCACGTCGCTTCACTGAAATTTACCCTAATAAGAACAGTATTTCTTCTTCTTGTGGTGAACGACTTCTGAGGCCATTGACGTTTGTAAGACGCTATTAATACCATCGCGCAGAGAACTCGTAGATTCCTCCGCGATGAGAGATAGGTAGCCGCGGGGCGATATACTTTACTCGTGTGTGCTTTCGCATTCTCGCATCGCGACTTGAAACGAGGCGTGATGACATCGCGTAAATTGTATCCTTCGTAAATGTCTTCACAACGAGAACGCAATGTTTAACGACGAGTAACTGCCATCGGCCGACAATCATTATGACTTTAAGAAACGTTAAAAGAGATTCTTGGCTCCTCGTTTTTCTTTCCTGGCCTTGCTGGGAATTTATGCGACGATCCGCGCTACGGTCGGAGCAACTTTCGGAGGTAACCTCCCCGTTCTGGTGACTTCGGGAGCACCTCCAAGTGTATTTCTAGGTCAGAGTGGCGAGACCCTGTTGATATATACCTCTAGCAGATATGTTGGGAGGAAAAGGAGAAGAGCGGGAATACAACGGTTTGGGTGAAGAGAAACAGAGGAAAAGAAGGGAGGGTTTTTTTCTACGGAGGGTTGAGGGAGAGGATGAATACTTCCATGAACAGAGACAGAGAATAAATAACGTTATACACGTATCGCTCCGCAATATACGCCGTGCGCGCTTCTGCCTTTCTTCTTCTCCACGGAGGCCATCATTTCCAGAACTCTGGTTCTCTTGTAAACGGGAGCCGGGGATCCGCGTGATACATGCGGGCTATTTGCAGTAAAAAAAAAAGAAGAAAAATAAAAGAGGGACCGGCGTGCTCTGTCCCACATTTTTGACGGGTCGCTGGATACGCGTATCACCCTCTCCCTCCGCCGCTTTTTGTCCGTTTCTTTCTCTCTGTTCTCTACCTCCTCTGGAGCGTGTATGAAGATAATGCGTCTGGTATCGCGTACGGGCGAGATTCGGGCATCCCGATTAAATCGTTGCGGCCCGGGGCTCCGATTTGATGTTTACACAGTTTTTCGTAATTAGAAAATGTGCGGCTTTTATCTCGTTTGCACGAGAAGACTCTGCTGCGAGCACGTATTTTGTTGAGCACATCTTTATAAAAGTTATCTTATCTTTATATAATAGATAAAGTTATATAATAGAATATCAGTAATTAAAGCAATATAGTTATAAGTTGATTCACAACAAATATGTTACATTAAATATAGAAATAGTCTGCTTATATTATCATCTCATTAACCGTTCTGTAACTTCGCATTCAAATATATGTTTTATTTTTACGTAAATTTTGTATAGATTAGAATAAAAAAAGAACAGAAGAATATAATTGGAACTTAGAAATTTAATGACTAGGACTGAACAAAATTTTGATTGGAAAAAGAACATTCAATAAATTAACGCTTTATAAGAATAAAAATAAAAAAACTATCACTATTGTCACTGCTGTAATTCAGAAAACGTTTAATCACGACTCATCGCTCACGAAGTGATTCTACTTGATAAATATTTCATGTAATCGTCAGCCCGATAATCGACATTCTCTACATCGGCTTCAAAAATATTTTATCGTCGGGATAGGCAGGCGGCAGACTCGTTCATCGTTAATGCTCGTTAATGCCCATCTTTCAAGCTCGTCAATGCCACGGGACGCGCGCTCGATCGAAGTTGCGCTAAAAGGCGCAGGACTGACTCGCGGGATTAAATATTCGTACATCGTTACCGCGCTCGCTCGTAAGTCGCTCGTGAAGCGTCAGTTATTACCTGTCACTTGGTATAAAATCATTTTAGAATTTCAATAACCGGCTCTCGGCCACCCTGTATGCCGATCTACCGGCCGGCTCGTTCTCGACGAGGAGGGTCTCTCTTTACGGCACGGGGTGAGATCCCTTGTATCGGCCGGCAGGGCTAATGGCAATTCCGAATGGACTTCAAACGCAACATGCGGCCAGCACGTATGCGAGCCGCGTACGATAGGCGAGACGCGGCGCGGCGCGGCATACGACGCGGCCAGTAATTATATTGGCGGCCGATGGGCATCGCCTTTGACCGACTCGATTGCACGGTAAGCAGACCGCGAAGGAAATTACCGAGTGATCGAGCGTCGCTGTGATGGACCCGCGGGTCAGTACCCGCGTTGAGGGCCTGACGTTGAGGACGTTCATGAATAGCAAAGATAGTTGAAGCTTTCTCGGGAGGTATGGCGGATATGTTAAAACGATGATTGGTGACTAATATGGTAACAAGAATAATTGTCTGTCAATTATCTATTTATTTATCTATTCGTCTTTGTATGAATCGCTACGGAAAGTTCAATATCGAGTTTCCACTCGGCGATTATAATTTGTTCTACGTGGAAGAGTAAACGCATTAATGTCTCTCATTAAAATACTCTTTTGCCGCAATTTCTAAAGCGCGCGTACGGTAATGCCAGAAAGAGAATATGCTCGAAATCATAGCGTGTTCGCATAGCGTGCTTATTAAAGCGAACGAGCCATATTCGCGTATCGCGAAATGTGCATATACACACGGCTTATTACGTCTAGTCACAGTGGTGGAAGCATAAATAGCCGGCATTGCGAAAGCGTAACCAACCTGTTCATCCAATTTTCCTGACACCGGAGCAGAAGAGGAAGAGAGAAAGAGACAGAGAAATCGCGGAGATTTCATGATTACGAACGACCGATTGAGGCGGATCCAATTTTCAAGACCTGCCAGCCGTTAAGACAAGCTCGACGACCGCAAGGACACGGCTCGCGTATTAGTTGCGAGGCACTTTCTCATTCACGTTGCCTCGCTACGGATAGAAACAATTTCCTTAAATTTATGCACCCCCGCGCGGCGGTGGCGGTGGCGGTAGCGACACAGCTACCACCGATGCAGTCGAGCCCGTAATATTTTCACGAAGGAATAAGTAAAAAAAAGAGGAGACTGTAGGAGAAATAACAAAGCGTACGGGGTGCTTGTGCCCGTCACCGAGGGCGGAGAGGAGACGCCTTCCGCTCTCGTGACGTTATCGGACTTTCAGCGTTTCTACACTGAGAAAACGCGGGCGGGCGATATTGCACGCGGAGAATCGACAGAGGGGACACACGTCGCGTTCGTCGTCGATGCCGATAAACGCGCGAGGCCTTGCTGGACCGCCCTTTTCGGCCGTAGCGTTGCGTTGCGTTCTCGTCGCGACCCTTTCGCATACTGCACCGAACGAGGGGGAAAAGTGAAGCGTAAAGTCAGCAGGCGAAAGTACTGACGCGTATTAAACGCCCCGGTGTTTGCACTCGCAAATTAGTACTCGACTCGGCAAGTGAAAAAAAACGATGCGTTGACAAGTTGAGAATTCGAGTGAATTTCAAATGTTACATAGAATGACAATCTTTCGTGTTGCGATCATTTAAAATGTAGTTATATAAATCTTGGCATATATACTTATAGCATTCTGAAAAAAAACTTTTTAATCTTAGAAAGATATTATAATATGAAATACGTATTGCTGCAAAGTTTATTTAACTTGGTTGCGCAGAAATTTAAATTATATCCGCAAGCCTTTTAGGATTAAATACAGACGCATAATTCATAGGTATGCAGCTCGGTATCAGAAGCTGTATCTCGGTAGCGATCTCTGAATGATCGAACGGCTTTGAGGCATTAAAACGGGGGTGTTTCGTTGCTCTGAAAAATAACACGCGCTCGACGGACACGTGTAGCAATTAATCAGCTTCGGGGGTGGCGGCTCGAAGAGGTTGTTGCCGTCACGGACAGATGACGGCCTGCGGCGGCATCGTACTGTATTTTATACGGTGTCGTGTTATGGTTTTGCGGTACCCGCGGTCGTTCGCGTGCAAGTAGAACGGGGCGCTGCAATTTGGCGGCAATCGTTATATTCGGTACGACCACCACCATCACTCGTTTCTGCGAGCCAAGTCTCGTGCGTACGGCATGTACACGCACGCACGCACGCACTCACGCGCGCACGTACCCCGCTCGTTCATTTTTTAAGCTCGATTTCAGCCCGCGGCCGGGAATTATCATCGGCCATATCGTTTGGCGAATCGTTGGTAATACGAGAGACTGATATTTTCTGCTTCTGCACGGTCGCTCGTCAATGTCAAGCCAGCTGACACGCGCGCGCATATAGATCAAACTTTTATTTACAGATTGCGGGACGCAATTTCGCCCTTGAGCTATTTTCGCGCGATCGGTAACGAGGATGATCTATCTGATATGGTGAATCCACGAGTTGCTCCGAATTAATATCTACGACCACTCTGCGTTTTATTATATATCACATTTGAGACTAGACACGCGTATCGTAAGTATCATATTTTCTTCCTTCGGGATTCAAGATACAACTTGATCTTCAGATGCGGGCTCATACCTGTTCGTATCGTCTTGATGGAGAAGGAAAGAAAAGCATCTCTGGATTCTTGAAAGGATACGATATCAGGTTACATGATAACGACGGCACAATAGGGCTTTGTTAAGGATCGCCGGGTCTTTATTAAAGTCCTATTGATTCCGTGTGACCCCTCGCAGATCCGAGTAAACAGCTTGACCTATTTTACTCATGATCATTATTATTTTCTCGTGGAAACTCGAGCTTTTCTCTTTTACCGAACGAACGGCGAGTGCGAGGCGCACAGGCGCGGATTTCGTGCCAAGGGGAATATAATCCGATCGACGATAATCGTCGTAAAATGCGTCGACTTAGAATCGAGACGGTAGAGTTTATCGAGGCGGCAGAACGGAATATTCTATCGCTTCGCGGTGCTCTCATTTCTATAAAAAATGAGAGACGGAGATCCAAAGCTTCCCTCTCGGTACATTACTGACAATGAGCGGATGCGGTAAATAATATATGGGTAAGCATTAAATCGTCCGTTAATATTATCATTTGAAACGATCCCGCGTAAAGGTGCACGCGAATTCGAAGACACAATACTATCGATTCGATGTATTACGATCTCCCGCGAAAATCGTATATTGCCGCAAATATTTTTCTTCGTAGCATAAGAATTATAGTTTATTTCGCGAAATTCTTCTTTCGATCCTTTTTACGACAAATTACCCAAGAATATAAGATGTTTTCAAGAGTGTTTTGCTTTTAACGCAACATTTAATTAATTTTATTTAAGTAGGAGATTTCATAATATATTCGTGAGTTGTAACTGTTAATATTTTCACTTTAATCAAAGTCACTTTCAGAAATTAGAAATTACGAAATAGCGATCGATACATACAATTATCTTTTAAACATAATGCAATTGCCATGTTAAAGTATGTAAAAAAAGAAAGTTCGAACAAAAAACGCTGGAAAGGTGGATCTTATGAAGAATGTTAATAAAATCCGAGGAATTTGCATTAGCAGTGCAACAAGGATGATCTTTCTAAGTCATACTTATATATTATTCAAAGATGATCGTCTTTGCAATGATGTCTGATCATGCTCCGCAGAGATTCCTCGTTAATTGGAACTTTACAATTGGCTTTGTGCGTTCCACAGTGTGTTTGTCAGTGCTTGATAAAGGCATGTTGAACCAGACTTCCCTTGCAAAGCGACAATACCCTGATCTGCTAATCCGTTGATTGTTTCGCCTTTTGTATGAACAACATCTATCAATTTTCGATAAGAGACAGCGTCGATTTTATTGCACAAAGCTACTCAAAATTCATCTGCTGAACCAAACACGGAAGATAGCATGCATTTGTATAGAGTGTGGAAAGATGCATTTTGTGGATCTATTTGCATTTATCATTATACACTACCTTTTCCCAATTTTGCATATATGTACATATTGTATCCTTATTTAAAAAATGACACAACTCAAAAAGTTAAGTTTCCTAGAAAAGGAGAAAAACTATTTTTCAACTGGATAGAAAATTACTAATTAAATAATATCGGAAAAAAGATTATACTTTCAACATATTCAAATATTTTTGCTTCACAACCCTTAAAAATCCTTTTTGAGTTGTAATGATTTTGATTTATGAAGTTAAATTTGTTTTTTTGATGATTGATAAGATAAAAAAAGGTAAAAAAAAGCGCTAAGTGTATGCGCTTGTCGTAGAGAATAAAAATAAAACTCATATGATATTTAATATACGTTGTACAAAAGATTTGATATCAATAAATGGCGCTAAGTTTCATTCCATTATCTCGTTAAATATAAAAAAAATTTTTAAATCCTC
>JANQDE010000147.1:191022-226022 GCA_037157785.1 Cephalotes varians
GCGACGACGACGACGTTTCTTAAAATGATTTTATCTAGATTTTGACTTTGCGTCACAATATCTCGGCACATAGGACACGTAGGAAAAAAATAAAAGCACTTTTATAATGTAAATCAAACCCAAGCTATCGATTAAGACCATTTAAAACCTAATCAGCTGAACCGTTATTGAGATCTGATAATCTCAGATGCTCGCAACTCGCCGGCTCGCGTATAGATACACGGTCCGTCTCGCGCATACACTTTAGCGCTGAGACACGACCGTGTCTCTTGATATCTCAGATGCTCGCAACTCGCCGGCTCGCGTATAGATACACGGTCCGTCTCGCGCATACACTTTAGCGCTGAGACACGACCGTGTCTCTTGATGAAAGATTGACCTAATTCATTTCATATAACTCAAAAATAATGTTTTTTGAATAATGTCATTTTTTAAGTAAGGGTGTGATATATGTTCTTGTATATACTTTGTATTGATGGATGAATGCAAAAGTTCGTGCCCGATTTATCATGAAAACTCAAGCTATAATTTGGTAAAATTTTTTTATTAATCAATAATATAATCGCTATCGTTTTCTACAATCTTTTCCTAATTTTCTGGTAATATACGGATGTCTCGATCATAAAATAACTTTAGTTTTGCGTTGAAGCAGGAAGAAAGATGATTTTTGGTGGTTTTCAAAGATGCGAATTTTTTCCCATTTAAATCCTTTTGCAGTGATCGAAACAAGTCAAATAGTCTGATGGTATAATAGGAGACGGTATAATAGGAGAAAGATGGGTGTGATATAATATCCCATTTCAGTTCCTTTGGTTTGCACAAGATCTGTTTTGCAATATATGAGGTTTCGCGTTGTCGTGATGAAAAATGACTTCCTTATGATTGATCAGAATTGGACACTTCTCCTGGATTGCTATTTTTAAATTGTCTAATTGTTGATAGTACTTGTTAGATTTAATCATTTGGGGAGCTTCCCGAGAGAAACAGCTTAAAATAAATTATTTCTTTGCAATCTTATTAAATAGAAAGCATCACCTTTTCAGGATGCAAATTATCATGGCTTTTGCTATGGATTCTGCACATCTACTAGTTTTCAAGTGCGTTTACGTTGAACATTTTGTACAGGATTCATTTTTCATTGTTTCAGTCGATCTAAAAACGATTCTTTAATCGGCCAAGCAAAGAAACAGCTACAAAAACTTGATTCAATTTGTTCGCTTTGGTTAGCAAATTTAGCGGCATTTACATATCGAGCTTCAAAGTGTACTCAATCTTTTTTAAACGCCGAAATATGTCAATTTGTCAATATCGAATCTCTCAGCAATCTCTTCTGTTATCAAATTTGTGAATTATTTTGCACTAAATTGAGCACAATGTCATGATCTATGAAGAAGGTCGGCCAAAGTGTGATTGGTGGTCAAGGGTGGAAATCATCACATCTAAATTTCGAAAAACATTTCTTAATAGTTTGAATTTCTAGTGCACGATCCTAATAGACATCTTGAATGTTTTACGATAACTGTGACATCCTTTCGAAACTCATAAAATATAAATGCAACTTTGCTTCGCTTATATTTAAAATTTTTTTTCACGATGCAAATTCAATCATCAAAATACACAAATCTTTTGCTCAAATGACCATTAAATATGTCACTTTTGCATAGATGTGCTATACGTATACACAACAATCAATGACTTTACTATACAACTCTCCTAATGATATCTATTGGGATCGGGCATGGACTTTTGCATTCGCCCAATATTACAATGAGATTTTCCATTTTTCACAAGAGCGTATTACTGATAAAATGTACAAAAAAATTTGCAGCAAAAATCACATTAATTATAGGATAAAAATGAACTAAAGTACTAAATCGAAGTACTAAATCGTAGTGATATACATATTCCAATTGTTAATAATTGCCTGACATCTTCTGGACATGTTTTCTACAAAACTTTTCACATTCATAAGATAAAGAATGCATCTTGCGAATTTGTTAACAAAGCTGTTAACAAATGCTGTTTTAGGTTGTATACACATCTTATTTTAAACTTCATGATAGTAACCCAATATTTTCGATTGGGTTTGCATCAGGAGAACAGACAGGCCAGTTGCGACACCATTTTCAGTTTTCTAACTCGCGTTTTCTAACTGCTACAATACTGTATTTAAAAAATATAGTGTTACTTAATTGGCTTTTCTAGCGTGATAGATTATTATCAGATCATTTCACTTATTTTCAACTTTCCAAAACCCCCCAAATAATGTTGATTAAGTATCCAACTTTATCGATCATACCCCCAGAACAGTATACTGTAATTAAGTATAATCTATAGCTGGAAGATAGATTTCTTTACATTCACATTCATTAGTTTTGGTTGGTTAATAGAAAATGTATTCACAAATCGGATTTTGTTTTGTCTTCGTTTAATAGCTTTTGTTCACTTTAGAAATCATACAAAGAATCTCGAAACGATATGCTGAATTAAATAACACAATAACATTTATCTAGACTTTAATTAGAATTAAAAGATAAAAATGATGGCATCAAAAATCAATACATAAAATAAACAATGGAATTTCTTACTTCACATTATATTCTATGCGTAACACATTGCTCCAAATTCAGACAAAATTCTGAACAAAATTTTTCTTTGTTTTATTAGATGAGTTTTTATAAGCTATATCGATATAAAATGAATTAATAATTATCGCTCGTTATTTTGCTAAGCAAGAAGTAAAAAAACGGCCACAATCGAGCTATTGGATGTAAAAAGATAATAGTTATTTATTGAACAAACATTAACATTGAGTTAAATATAAATAAACAAAAACGTTTCGACTGTATTAAGTCTTCTTCAGTTTGAATAATAGATGGTAATAAAATCGTTACATTATATTTAAAATACGTGGATACAATATATGATGATCAAATGAGAGAGACGCAAACATGAGCTGATAAAAGGCATGTCAGTTGCTAGACAGTAATTAATAAATAAATGAGAATTAAAAAAAATTTTTTTTTAAATGAGCTATGAAATAAAATGAGTAATAATTTCGAAGATCACATGATGTAGATCTTTTATGTAGACTGTATACAATCGTTAGACACCTTTAAACTCAAACTCAATTACTTCCATCATATACAAATTTTATGACTTGACTCATTGACTACTGGACGGAAAGAAAAAACCTTTTACTTTAAAAAAACTGACACATCTCTATTCTCGCCATAGACCGAAGAATGGATTACATAAAAGATTTACATCATGTGACCTTCGAAATTATTACTCATTTTATTTTATGGACTTATTTAAAAAAAATTTTTTTTTTAATTCTCATTTATTTATTAATTATTTATTTATTTATTGTGTCTAGCAACTGACATGCCTTTTATTCGCTCATGTTTGCGTCTCTCTCAGTTAGTACATTCGAAACGTTTCTGTTTACTTATATTTCACTCAATGTTAATGTTTGTTCAATAAATAACTATTATCTTTTTACATCCAATATAGCTCGATTGTGGCCATTTTTTTACTTATATCGATATAATTTTCATAAAACTTGTAGCACGGACACATGGGAATAAATAATGCAATACACGGGTTAACTTCTAATAAATGCTAAACTAGGGATTTCTTTATGCGGAAGATAAAAGTTCTTTATCCTTATATCTCTGATCGGGTATTTTACTTTATCCTCTATTCCTTCGACATTGAAATTCAGAAAGGTAGCTTCTAACTTTATTCGGTTGCAAGATAACACATTTTAGAATGAAGAGCATATAAAAAAATCTCGCAGAGGTGCATTATAAAGGATGATCGTTCATCACATTGCTTAGCAAGAAGAAAACATTTTACAAATTGCAGAAGACTTTTTCAATACGTATCAACTTTGCTTCACGATAATTCTGTTTGTCTCGATTGTTGCGACTCGTTTCAGTTGGTTTTATTTTTATTGGAATCAGAGACGATAAACGTTCTAATAGGAATTGGAATTTCATAAAATCTCGCACGTAATTATCGGTCTTAATGGCTGTTAACGTTTGTTCGTTGTTTAATCGGCAGGAAGTACAGCATAGGAAATCGAAACGCAAATAATAAAAAAAAAAAAAAAAAAAACGAGGAGGAAGGCACGGCTTGTCAAGAGGAAGTCCGAAACCAATTCTGGCCGCGGATTAAACTCAGTATCGACAAGAACTTCCGGATCGATTCTGCGTGGAGAGCCCTTCTTTATACGATCCACGGTATTCTCTTTGCTTTTTCGCTCTCGACAAGTTAACGAGCGTAATGCAGTGCAGTTAATTTTTTCCATGGTACAGTAAGCTTGGATACGAGAAAAATGTGCTGAATGAAAATACGAACATTCATTTGAGCAATTTTTAAATACTTTGTAATTGTGAGAAAGACTAACAAATTGGTGATCTTTTTGATGCATTTTTACATTGTTTTGTAAACAAATTATGTATCGTGTGATAAATTTTTTACGATGATCCTTGTTCTTAAAATGTGTTTAGTTTATTTAATACTACGAGTATCGTGATTTCGAATTATGTTGCTCCTTGAATGAACTTCTTGATCTTTGATGAGTTATTTTGCTCGAATCATTTGAGATTGTAATAAATATTACCACCGTTATCTGTTCGAAACCAGGTTACAACAGGAAGATATCTTCGAGAGCAATCACTCGAAGACGAATTGCGCGTTCGAGCGTCGCGCGGACCTGTCATCATTTCCGTGACGATAAGCTGGATATATTTATATCCGGTTTGTTTCACTTTTTGACACTTCGATGGTTAAGCGAGGCACATTTCGAATTAATCGGGCGGCATCTCGCTAAAGCGTCTGAGTTGCCGACGCAAAGCCGATTTCGGCGGCTTGGAAGTCGCTCTCGCGCGCGACTCGACGAGGCAATCCCGTCCGGGACACGAGCTGATCGAAATCGATGGCGCGTGCGATTTGAGAACCGGTTGGGGTAGCGCGTGTAAATAAAGCGTCGAACGTTTACAATGTAGGAAGAGGGTTGGGCGAGAAAGGACGACACACGCGGCGGACGGGCCGGCGTCGACCCGACGTCGGCCGACTCCGCCGCAGTCGCATGTCACCCAGTTTAACCGCATGTCAGTCGATATCATCGCACTGAGTGGAAATCTCTGCTATTGACAAGCACATGAATATCGTTAATAATAAATAATGCCCTATAGATCCAACCCGGTTCTCGTTTGCTCTCAGCGTCTCTTTTCCTCTCTCTAGGACTATCCTCGCGGCTTGCTGGCGGTTCGATCGAGCAATCGTGAGAGAGAGAGAGAGAGAGAGAGAGAGAGAGAGGAGGGAGGGTGGGAGGCCTGGTCGAAAAGCCACTGCTCTCGTCACAACGTCGATGCAGAATTGTTTTTTCAATGCCGTTCGAGTATCGTTGGGATGTGCGATAACCCCATGATGTTACCACATCAATTTTCTTCGTTCTTTCTTTATATCATCGCGCGATTTTGATTATGAACTAATATTTTTGTTCGCTAAACATCATGTGTGTATGATACGATGGAAAAACGAGGCATGTGTTATAGGCAACGTTGATTATTCTGATAGCCGATGTACTGGGAGGGCTATCCAGACGCATTCTCGAATCACGTTGTCGAAGAGCAAAGGGACCGATATCGCGTTTCGTGGATGCGGGCGATACATTAATCACGCGCTATTGGAAGCACGAACGATAATCGGGATTTAATTGACACGCGGATATGCCTCGATTTAAAAATGCAATCGTTGTCTGACTGCAAATCGCTGTCTCGCAATCGCACTCGTTCGCGTGGCTCTGAATGCGTCGGAGTCGGGGATGCTCCAGGCCGTTCTATTCCGCCGGGTGCAATGCCATAACGTAATTAACTTTTTGTGTAATACAACTGGTAATGCGAAAGGAAATTGCGGGAATTAATTAAGAAGATGCGCTGAGGATTGTGTCTCGGCTATCTTCAGTCGAGTGATGTATACGCGCGCACGGTATACGTCTTCATCGAGTTCCGGAAAGGAGCGTTCGTATAAAAGGAGCCGTTCGCGCAACGTATATGTCTCGAGGGCGACGCGCTTAGGAGCCGATGAATATGCAGATGGGTCTTTCTTTCTGCTTCGATCTTTCTCTCTCATCAGTCTCTCTTTCGTTCGCTCCCTGTGGCTTTCATCTATGTCGACCAAATAAGTATACGAGAGACGATAGGAGGAGGAGGAGGAAGAAGAGATGGAGAGGAAGAGAGAGAAGAAGGAGGGGAAAGAGAGAGAGAGAGAGAAAGAGAGCCTGGGAACCTATAGCTTCAAGAAAAAATTCTTTGCATTTTTAACACCATCGCCGAGTGCACGCATGTCCACGTCGAGCAAATTTCTATCGAGAAAAGGTGTCGCTCATCAGCAATTTTTGACCATCACACTGTAACTCACACCCCATTATGTGTGCCGTTAGGGCGTATGCGTGCGCTGGGAATCTGTTTTGTCTATGTTCCATGGTGAGGAAGTTCGCCCGCGGTACATACGCCTCAAGGGCTGTTCCGTTAAGATCCGATGAATATGTAGATTCTATTCGCCTGCTCGTCCGCTCGCTTCTCCCGTCTCTCCTTTCGATTCTAATACGTTTTCGAAGGCGTAGTCCGTCTCGGCTGAAACTGGAGCTATTTTATTACTGGGTTAGAATAATGTGAAACAGGGAAAACGTCAACGTAATTGCATTTTTGCGAGAATTAAATTTTGGTGCATTTATTATATCGTAGCAATCTAATTTAATGTTCTCATTGTGCCACGCGTAAAGTGTAAATGTATTGTGACGCACCGGCGTAGAAGTAGGTTTTAACGCGATTTGACTTTTAATATTTGTATCATTACTTACATAATATCAAATATATAATATCAAATATATAATATGTCTGGCAATACAAGCGATAACTCGGACGTCAGGCCGTCAACAACTCCAAATAAATTGTTCTAATCAAATTTCATCGCGAGCTTTTATCACCAAAAATAGCACCGACGTATCTTATTTCCGCGCGTTACATATGTATATACGCGCTTTACATATTACATATCATCTCCGGCAGTGTCATGTTTACAAAGTGCTCCGGCAAAGAGCAGGAAACGTTACAATATAGAACTCACGGAGAAAAGACGAAAGATAAGGCGGTTTCTTTTCCTCCCGTTCGCTTCCAAAATCGCGCCGGAAGGAAAGTGCTCCTACATTATGCAAAATGACATATATCGCGGCGCGTGCCAAAGAGACGGAACGAAGCGCGCGCATTGTACTCGCGATGCGCATTCTCGCGAAGGTTCATAGATCTTGCCGTCGCGGCGTCGGTTTTCCACATTCGTGAAAAAAAAACGGGACGTTTTCGCCGATAAATTGCGACGATCTTGGAGGAAAGAGAAAGAAGTGGCAGAAACGGGGGTGGGAATCTGGTACTTATGGAAAATAGATTCCAGTTGTGCACGTGGATGCATGTCGACGGTGAGGCGTCATCATTCCACGCGCGCGCGTCCGACGCGGGGTAAATACGTCAGAGAGCTCGCGGCACCATTGTCGTATTAATGGAAAGGATTGCTTGTTCAACTGTGTAACGGGAAGTAGCGCTTCGACGGATCTAAATTGAAATTCGATTGTCTACCGCGCTCGTCCGTGTTTGCGCCGCCACCGACGCAATTGTCGGCTCGTAGACAGCGACAAAGACAGCACGACTTTCCGACGCTGCCTGGTGGCTCGTGTGAATTCGTAATGAATATCAGGACACGAAAAGCGCGAATCTATCTCTTTCTCTCTTTCTCTCGTGAGGGTGAAGCTGGGGAAGCTTCAAATAGGGGACAGAGGGAGATACATAGTTCGTTCACCGATGAAAGTTTCGACGTTTGATGAAGAAAACAAGCGACGATACCCATGAAAATTATTTGCGTTTCTAATCGAAATCAGACGACTTTACACAATTGAAAAATTTGTGTTAAATTTAACACATTTCACTGTTTTAAACGGTTCATCCAAATTTTCGTGTTAATTTAATACAAGATGAATATGTTAGAAAGTAACACAAATATTATGTAAAAAATTAATACAAAATTGTAACACTGACATAACTTGTAAGCAAATAGTGGAAGCATATTTTTTCAGTAAAATTAACATTTATAATATGTTAAATTAACACGTAAATTTTATTTATTTATCTTAAAATTTATATTTAAAAATACATTACCTATTTAATTTATTTGTTAACTTATTCATAAATTGTGTTATTTTAACATTTAAAAAATGTTAAATATTAATTTAAAATATTCAAACACAAGTACCTTAAATTTAAATTAACACTCAGATATGTTAAAAATTCAATACAAAAATTTTAACAAAGACTATTTTAACACAAATATGAAATGTTTTTTACTGTGTAACGAACATAATGTCTGGATTAATTTGATGATTTTTAGTGATATACATACATATATAGATATATATATATATATATATATATATACATATATGAATAGATATATGATTATATGTAACAAATGTAACAAATGTGATCAGTTTCACCTGTGTTACGCAAAGAATAATAATGAATTAAAAAATACGATTACATCCACTCGTTTTTACCAGGATTAATGGAGAACGATAGCAATGCATCTTCCGGATGGTAGATATTGGCAAAAAATCAATTTGAACTTTCTATACCGATCCCTTTGATTAAACAAGGCACGCAAGTCGTTATAAACAGGATGTCGCGCGCGCTTGTTATACGAGTTTTTCGTCGGCACAAATCCTGTCGGTTTCTGCTTCAAAGGGATCGGCGACGTACCGGTGCCGATGTCGGCGCCGGAGAGGCGCGGCTCGCAATTAGTTCGACATTCATATCGTGGCTATATCACGCGTAATCGATAATGCCTGGATCTAGACATTCGCTCGCGCGCGCCCGCCGGTATAGACTTTCCCATGACATAAAGACAAACCGGTGCGCGCACGCGGGGTGGCCTTGTCACGTTCAGATGTAAACCAGACTCTCGGGTGCAGCAGTTTCTACCTACTCCACCTATCCGACGGAACACGCGTCACGGGGGGGGAACCGCGCACCCGTCAGGAACACGAGCACCGTGTTTCCGCTCTACACCTGGCTGTAATACACACCGTGCGGTAGGTAGCGCGTACCCACGTATGTACGTATACGGTACGTATATATCAGGCGGGCGCATATGCGTGCATGAGTTAACGCTTCACATGCGTAACCGCGACCGTAAGTTGCCGCACACGGCGGACACGACACTGGTAACTTTGTAGTCTGCATATAGATGAATTCAAAGGGGTTGTGTGGTGTCTTCTGTTCGTGTCGCGTCGGGCGCCACGAAATTCACCTGGCGCCTATATACGCGCCATTCAGCGAAACAAGCGCATTTATCCTGGGAGAGGAGCTCACGGGATCACATGCTCGGATCGAATTTCATCACGCTGCTATTCAGAAATTAGAATCGCGCGCGACTCGACGCGTTCTCCCAAACGACGTTCCCTCCCTTGTCGTGTACGTTTCAGATATTGACACGTTACGTTCGGTGCGCCTATGAATCGCTGCGAGTAATTCCGACAGTAGTTTTTCCGTCTCGGAATTGCAAAATAGAAGATGATCCATCGCTTATCTTCATTATAACTCATGTTATTGCGTCGGGTGAGAAACAAGTCTCCTTATAGTGGCATCGCGGGGTCGGGGTGCAACTATGTTTGCTCGGGAAGTCGGGCCAAATCCCAGTGTACACAGTGACAAAACGTACAACTTAGAGCTTAATATCGGAGGCGATGTATAAGGGGTCGATGCTCAGGGCGACGGACACGACGCGACGTGGCGGCGCGTCAAAATATCCGCCTTGACAACCCTATTAAATCATTCATCCACCGGCAGCGAATTAGCATCTGTAAACAGTCTCTCACCCTTTCTCCCTACGGCCTGTATCATCTTGATATTTGTTAAACGTTATGAAATAAATGTGCGTTTATTCGTATTTCTCGTGTTCTTCTTTTCTTGCTCTCTCCCATCGCCCATTTACTCTCGAGAGTTTCCTATGACTCTCGAAAGAGAATGGTCACGGACATGTCGGATATACAAAGATTGTTTGCTTCCTGGAAAAGCCTGTGAACTCATCGAGGTGTCGATATCTAGTGTACGGTCGACTATATCATTGTTGTTACGCGCTCGAGTCAGGTCGCCGCAAAAGAGAAACTCTCTCGACGAGCGCGAGTACTCGAGTCTCGTGACAGTTGTACACTCAACGTAAATCTCTCTCGAGCATTTTTTACTCTGTTCGGCCAGGGGGATTATTCCGTGCACGCGTGAGAAGGACCCTCCTCGAGATCCCCGTCTCTCCTTTTTCATTATCCGTAGAAAGAAACCAGGAGTCCCCCTTCGAATCTAAATCACCGCAGATGTGCTCCAAAATTAGACGAGCTCGTCAAATCGGAAAAAACCAGATGCGTTCATTCCGCAATTCATCGATCATATGATTATTTAGATTAAACTAAATTAATAATAATAAATTAATTTAGACTGTTAAGAATAAATCAATCAAATAAAGGAAAATGCCTATATAGTCATGGCTGGATCTTAGTGCCCAATAATATTTTTGTGTATTTTGAATACATCTCTTCAGTTCTTTTTAAACTACACGCCGATTATTTGTCAGACTTGCAACGCAATTGTAAACTGAAATAATAATCTCATAAATTAATTTTTGATAGTTTGATAAATGATAATAGCATCCTAAAAATCTGTGAATAACTTATTGCAAAAAATATTTTTAAAAAGTAATAAAAAATTAGACGAAGTTATCTGTTTGACATGGTATTCCCGTAATCATTTATCTAAAACAGATATAGGAGACTCAGGTCCTTAAAATTTTTTAATTACAACTACTTCGAAATAAAAAAAGTTGTTCTTTCTGAATCTTGCGATAAAATCCGAAAAAAATATAAAGGTTGAAAGAGGGGATAAAAAAATAACTGACTTTTTATTAACATTTTTTTATTGATAAATATTCAATTGGTAAATAATTTTATCTATATAATATATTGAGAACGTATAAATCGATATAATTATTATTTGAGTGATTTATAAAAAAAAAAAAAAAAATACGAAGTCAAGGAAGTAGAAATGTAAAAAAAGAAGTAATTGTAAAAAGCTTTTTTTTGTTATCTAATTACATAAAAGTTAAAAGAGATGACATAAAAAAATTTTTTCAATTTTTTATTCATTTCAATATCTTGAAAATCTCAAAGTTATTTGTCTCTTCTTCGAAATTATAGAGAATAGTCGAAGAAGGTCGAATCAAAATCATATAATCATATCAAAGTTAATTCGAAGAGATGATGATAATTTCTACCTCCAAATAGTGAAAGTTAAGAAATTTAACGAAAAAAAAAATGAAAACTGCACGTCATTTTCTCACTTTCAGAGGAATTGAAGAGAATTATAGCCTTGAAATTTTCAAGACATCGAAATAAATAAAAACTTGAAAAAAATTTTTTGAAACAGCTTCCATGCGTATGAAAATGGCGGTACAAACTAATCTCAAAAATAACCATAAATTTTTATAAAATACATGAAGAAATAAAAAAAATTTCTTATAATTTTACCTTTCCTTATAATTTTACCTTTTTCATCCTTTCTCTTGAAGCCATAATTTTTAATATACATATACCCAGTCGACTGAGTAACATATGTAATAACATATGTTATATAACATTTACATTGTTAAGTGTGAAATTATAATATAGATGTAATATAACTAATGCTCGGTATCGACTGGGTAGATTATTCAAATAATTACATCAATTTATTCTACTAAAAAAGATAGAGATTATTAATTGAATATTTATTAGGAAAAAGGTAAGAATTATTTATCTTATCTCGATTTTTAACCTTTCTGTTTTTCTTTCCTCTCCACATTGCCGACTAAAATTTTCGGACCAACTCCTTTTATCTTTAAATTGCGGTCTAAAAATTTTAATTAAAAATATTGGAGAAAAAGTTTCTTCGTATTTTAATGCAAAAGTGAAACAAGTTTTTTTCATATTTTAAATGAAGTTTATTAAACCAAATATATGCTATTTTGTGCGACCACCTTCTGCCATTTTTGAGATAAAATTATAATTCCATCACTGTAGAACTTCTGTGATTTCTGGACGAAAAACTGCGACGAGTGATTTTCATAGGTCTCTTTTGAAGTCAACTTTACACCATTAAGAAAGTTCTGTAGAGATCGAAACAAATGATAGTCTGATGATTCAAGGACCGAACATAAGGTGGATGCATCAAACCAAGGTCTCTCAATTTTTGACAGGTCGCCAAAGATGTGTGGCTTCTGGCGTTGTCGTGGAAAATGACGCCTTTCTTATTGATCAATTCTGATTGCTTTCTCTCGATTGCTTGGCGTAATCTTTTTAGTTGTTGACAGTAGAGAGAATCAATCGATCAGGCGGCAACAGCTCGTAGTGAACGATTCCTTTTCAATCCCATCACATACACAGCATCACTTTTCTTGGCGTCCTACCTTGATTTTGCCATCATTTGCAGAGCTTCACTTTGCTTCGACCACGATGTTTTTCATACATTGCCATATATGATTCATTTTTCATCGCCCGTAATGAACCGTTTCAAAAATGGTTCGATTTCGTTCCGTTTAGCAATGATTCGCAGATGGAAATTTGATTAAAAATTTTTCACTGTTAAATCATGTGACACCCAACTTCGAGTTTTTTTTTTTTGTATTCAGCCTTCTCCAAATGGTTTAAAATTATTTTGTGGTCGATGTTTAGTTTCTTACCGATATCATAACTACTAATATACCAGTCTTGTTCAACTTTTCCCATTATTTCATCGTCTTTTCCAATAATTGGTCAATCAGAGCGAGAAGCGTGTAGTCTTCATCAGCTTAAAGCCTTAAATAATAAAAAATACAAAAAAATAAAATTAAAATTAATTACCAGCGTATTTAGATAGCAGGAAGCAATTAGAAAGCAAAAATTAAAAAGGAAACATGAATTTAAAAACAATGAGAGACCATATGAATATTAGACATAAACAATATATAACAGTTGGTGTTCCCAAGTCAAGAAATGTAAAACGATAAAATCATGGGTTAGTGATGTGAAAAACTTGTAAAGAAATATGTAGAAAAAATAACAATTCAACGGTCAGAGATGAGAATCAAATTAAGTTTCGTTTTTACTTAACTTGATTCTAACGCATTCAATTTTAAAAGAAAATAAAACATATTATCGATAATTTGAACACGATTAAATACATGTACATTCCCGTGTTCTGTGTTTAAATGTCCCGATATTTCTAGCCAATATGCAGCAATATTTAATCGATAATAACCTATTGTATAATAAAAGTATTTTATCTGTTATTAAATACTTTTGCTTTTAAGGCTTCTACGGATATTCTCTTTAAGGGTCCATTCTATCTTGTTGAAATAAAAAAATAAAAAAATTCTTTTTATATAATTTGATAGCCCCAAGTGTGGAAAATATTATGTTAAAGTCCTAAAGTGGACCTTTGAAAAATAAAACGTTATGAAACATTAAAGACATTTTTAAGAAGCATTTTTTTTTTAAAAACATTTTTCAATTTAACGAAAGAGATCAAGCAAAAACTGAACGTATCTCTTTCAATCTTTGTATAATTGTAAAACAATGTTTTGTCTATTGGATAGACTAGAATTATAGCGATATCTATGATAGTTTTTTTTAATGCAAAAATAAGAGCAAAATTTTACACCAAAAATCCCACTTATTTTTAAAATAAGTGTCATTTTGTTAATTTTTATCCAAAGTCAATTATTCTAGTCTATCCAGTAGATACACTTTTCTTGAACAACAAAATCTTAATTGAGACTGTTTCAGATGGCTACTGTTATCTGGAGTTTTCCGTTTTGGCGCCACATCTTCATGGCAGAGACTCTTTTGCCGACATATTTCATAAATACTTCGTTGATATATTGACGTGAAAAAAATGTTAATTATAGAAAAAAATATAATAAACAACATAAAAAGAATTAAATAAATATCCAAATACAAAGAGGCTAAATGTCGGTCTTGCAGTATATACTGCGGCGGATCTTGATGCCTAATTATAATTTATGAATCTTTTTACATTTCCTGCTCATGCGAACTGCACGCCGCAATTCGTCGGACTTGAAACACAGTGCACAACGCCAGAACAATTGACTCACACATTAAATTGATAAACAATTTAATAATTTTTTGATGCTAACAAGCATCTATTATATCCCCCCTTCCCGAAAGTCTGTAAAAAAATTATTGCGAAAAATAACACCTCAGCCGGTTCGAACCAGGATCTCTCAAGCAATCCGTGCGAGCGTCCTACCAATTCGACCACCGAGGCTAATAATAGATGCTTATTAGCAAATTATCAAAAAATTATTAAATTGTTGTTGTTGTTGAATTTATTTTTATATTGTTATTGTTAGGAACATACATTTTTTAATCGTGTTTTGATGGTTTGAACTACACAATATCGTATCCAAAATATCGTATCCAAAGAGGAAGCATTAATATTTCTTGATGTAATTTGATTCATGTGATAGGTATCCATAGCAGATTCAATAAATCGTAATTTTCTAACGAAATCCTCACATGTGAAAGATTGTGCTGTATAACTAGCACAGGATAATATTTTAATTGTGTCTACATACTCATCATTTCTTTTACGTCAAATATATATTCATTTTCTTTTACGCTTTTCAATGTCCAATGATTTATCTAGTACAGTTTGTATGGTGATTCACAAATTATCAAAATTTACCGAATTAAGCAAGAAATGATATAAGATTTTTTATCTCAAAATAAATAAAATAAATAAATAAAATATAAAAAGGGTAAGAAATAAAAAACTAATTGTAAGTCAAAGGTAAATAGTAAAAGAAAAATAAAAATGATTATATAAATGGTAAGTAATATTAAGAAACACTATGAAAAAGTGAATAGGAGACATAAGCAGAATATTTAAAGATGTCAAAGGGAAATAAGAAGAAAGAGAAAAGAAAGATAATTTTATAATGTTTGTGAATATAACAGTAGATAAGACAAAATAATTCTAAGAAATAAATGAAATAACAAGATGAAAACTGAAAAAATAAGAATAAAAATTGACACGTAGAATAAGGAAGATTTGTTGCAGATTTAAGAAGATTAGAAATAAATAAATAATAAAGGTAACATGAGACAAAGGAAAATAGAGAAGAGATTTTACGAGTCTTTTGATTATTATGTTTATTACATTACTTTCTGGAATACTTTGTAGACGAATGTAGATACTTACGGCTTATTCAGAAATATCTTAATACCATTCCAAAACTCTATTAGTAAGTAAATACTGCAACATGCAATATAGCAGGTGTTACAGCGATTCACATAATAAAAAATATGTTATTAAATAAAAAAATAAATTTTATTAGTAAATTTGTGAAAATAGTTGAGTTTAAAGAAAAACATCTTTTTGAAATATATTTATCCTTTTAGCTTTATAATAAAATTAATGTTTGTATGTCTTACAATTAAATTATTTTTTGGGAACCCAGCGGTACGCGCCATTGCCGCTTATAAACAATGCGCTTATGAACGCGGCGACGGCCTCGTGCGGGTGAATCCGCGACTGGCTAAGGCGGTCCTATCCTGCCGCASGCGCTAATACGGCGATCTTCCATAATAAATAACTCGTTAATTATTGCGAAATTCGCAAAATGGTACGAAATTTTTTTTACTCAGCTTGACGTGCTCTACTCGCTCATAAAAAATTTTTTGTTGATCTCCACTCTGTAGATTATATATATATATATAGATATATAAAAATTTAGATATAGATTTAAAAATTCATAAATGCATTTAATTATACTATTTTCTCCTTGTTATCGGATTCCCATCTTGTAGCCCTGGAGCGGGAGCTTGATGTACGCAGTTAGCCCTCCTTCCCCAATCGCACGAAACTTTTCTTGAAACCTGCTAGCCCAATTACGCGGTAGCTAAAAATAGAACGGAACAAAGATTGAGCGCATTAGCTTGGTGCACGCATAATATCTTTGGGGCCATGAGCTCTCGCATCGGAATGGGTGGCGGTGCTTAAAACTGTTCATGGTGTCACCCGCTTAAGGGTGGGCCCGTAGGCGGTCAACTAAGGAACCCCCTAAATTAAAGTATAAGCTACCGTGCCGAGAGCTGCATGGCGCAGGGCTGCATATTACGTTGCTAATGGTACTTCCTGGATACCGGTCGATCTTCAGGAGTACGCGTAGCGAAGCCCCGGGCAATCGCGGCTCTGCCCGGGTAACATCGCGTGACCGCAGTATTCATCAGAATAGACATACAAGTTTTAACCCTTTTAATATTTATGTTGAGTACTCATCATAAAAAGGTGGCTTTTTTTCGTTTAATGTCAAATATATTCGTCATGTATAAAGTAAAAAATTTGCATTTGCTATTAAAGTAAAATTTAGGTAAAACAAAAAACATATTAGTAATTTTTACACATTTTAAAATACTTTAAGACATAAAAAAAAGACATACAAAGAAAAAAATTTATTTGAAATAAAAAGAAATGTAGGGGAGACCGGGGCAAGTTGTCGGGGTTGGTTGTATGAAGCTTATAACTCAATATATTAAAAAATTTTCTTTTTTATACTGCAGATTGCTGATAGACGTAATATTCATTTATGATATAAAATGGTTTGCGCCAAAAGCATCGCGTATACTATAACAACTTTTAAGAAAATGAAGTTGGCGAATAAATTTTTCTGATCTCCTTTTTTGTTATTTTTTTGTTAGTTTTTGGCATTATCAATCGCAATTTCACTGCAATCGTAGAAAATGGCATGTCTTAAATAAGATTTGGCTTTGGTTAAATAATCATTATATAGGTTGTTTTCTTTTACGATTGTTAAATAATCATTATTGTAACAAAATTTGTAAATATAATCTCTTATTTAAAAAATCGGCCATGTGGGACAGATTGTCCTAAATGAGCTTTTCTACTTATTTTTCAAGAAAGCCTTTTCATCTGGCAATACTGGTTTGAACAGTCGTTCAGAAGTTATGTGAGGTTAAATTGTAACATACAAAAATAAGAAAGGAAGATAGTCAGAGATAAAATTCCGCCTGATATTATCTTATTGGAAACCGTTAAAAAACAGTGAAAATACATAATTTATCTATCCATAATTTATCCGACAAGTCGCATTAGGATTTAATATGAATTACTGTACATTAAATGATTATTGCAAAAAGTTCTAGAGATATTAGCAAAAAACTGATTTTGTTCGTCAATTTTTCAATATATCACAACTGACCATGCTCCAGGACATGGAAACTATTAGTATGTTAAAAAGTACGTCATTATAAGTTTGTATACAAAAATTCAGCTTTTCAGCAATTATTTCCGTTTTAAACTCTAACTTGACTAGGCTAATACGTCATCACTGCTTTTATTCAATACATTATTACTTTAATTAAAACAATGAAGTTAAATAATTTAAGAAATATATTAACTCTTAACCGACACACTTCGCTCCCATAACATAACCAATACATGGAGTGCAGCAACTCCAACCACTTAAAATGCTTAGTACAACGTTACATTTTCATTTTTCAATGCAAAAAATTACTGGATACTCTTCAAACTTTTCAAAATAAGATGCAACAGGTCCAATAAACAAATTTTAATTTTAAAATTTTAAAATAGTGAAAAATATTGAATAAGTAACAGAATATAAGCACAGAAAATTCAACCAAAAAACTTTGGGATATTCTGCATCTCTAGATTAAGGGTTAAATTTGATCCTTTAGCAACAGTTTGCTCCTTTATATAATAGTGTACGTCATCAACTTATGTGTTAATTGAGGATATATTTTATCAAAATATATCAAAATAAAATATAAAATATGTCGCAAATTATTAATTTTTTGATAACTCTAACATTTTTACATGCAGGATAATTACTAATTGAAAAAAAAGTTTGGTAATTAATCCTAGATGATAATTAATGCTTGGTGAAATAATTTCAATCAAATGTTTGATTAATATAATCAAAAAATTGAGTTGGGTTGGAACAACTAATTTTACTTTATTTAGTAATTATTACCAAACGGTCGGTTACTATTATTATATTTGATAATACTTATTAAATATGGCATCAATACGCTAAAATATTTGGTAGTTATTACCAGATTTCTTTTTTCAGTGTAGAAAAATTGTATTATAAAAAAATCATATAATTTTAAAAAATGACGACAACTCTTAAATGACGTATCTATATTTAAGGCCAAACTAAAATTTTTAGCTTTTTCTCTTTTACGTGCCAAACAAATTTTATCTAAAATATTTTTTTGTTATAATGCGTAGTTTCAAGGATAATAATTTGTATTTTAAATACTATCTTATATACATATATATATATATATATAATAAATACGTACTTATTATTAGACTTTAAAAGGCACATTTTTTACAGTAAATATTACATACATTGCTGAGATTTTATATTAAAAGAGGTTCGAAAAAATCTATTAATGTCCTTCTCATTCTGTGTATTTTATTGAATTAAAAGTACAGGTAATATATAAGTATAAGTAATTAAAAGTATAAGTAATGAATATAATTAACTAGTAATAATGCTACATGCTAATAAATACAAATACAGAAATGTATAACAACTGTTATTTTCTAATAGTTAAAAAGATCGACTATTCCATTGAATCCTTCGTTTCCTTAATCCATAAATTACGAAACACATATTTATGTTGTGCAATTTCAGACTTACGTATATTTATCTTCTTCAAAATAAACGAAGTTACCTGTTTTAATATAATACTTCCGTTATTTATCTAAAACAAATATATTTGATGTTCATTGGCAGTAAACATTAATTTATTATCGTACTAGAAATATTGCGTGCTATTCTTTATTTATAATATTTTTTAAATTTACAAAATAAGATAAAACTATCTACGCGAGATACATCAAGATAAACAGGATTAATAATAAAAAATTAACTCTGAAACTCCACCTGGGGTCTATGAGACTCCAACAAAAATTTGAGCGCACTTTTAAGTAAGAAAAATTTCTTCAGTCACGATTTTTTTTACATATTATAATAAAAAATTCGATTTCGAAAAATAAGATTATTGATTCAGCATACTTTGAAGAGTATCTATGATTTTTTTCAAGATGAAAAAATGAATAGAGTAATTTCTAGAAGCTTTTAAAAGAAGCTCCAGTGGATCCCTAGTAGGATTTATGTTTATGTAGAGATTATGTTACGGGGACAAAATGTGGGAGATAAGGGTTAAGCACACACCAATCAATACATTAAATTTACCTTTCGATGAATTAAATTAAGGAATATACGTTTAGTACAAATTATTTGATTTTTTATACAATTTTCCACAAATTTTGTTACCTGAAATAAATTATTTCGATCTTAAACATAAAAAAATTAATAATTTTATTATGTATTATAAATTAATTTAATTAATTTTATTATGTTAATTTTATTAAAATATATATTAATTTTATTATGTATTATAAAAGCTTAACAACATAATTTTAAAGATGTTTATAATAAAGAATATATACAATTTAGTTTAACAATAAAATATTGAAATCATTAGTTTCATAAAAAATTTCAATTCACCTGATTAAGTGAGTCTTTAGAATACGTATGATTAATAATAACAATTAATAATATAATTGAATCAACTTCTCTGTAAAATCGAAACCATAGATATTTTTAATTAATATATATAACAATTATTATATTTATTACATAAAAAAATATACATTTATTTAAAAAATGCTATTACCTTGGATTTACTTTATCAAAATTATCTAATATATATTTAAGTATCACACTGTTGCCTGCATTTTTTGCAACAGTAAGAAGAAAACTATTAACTCGCTCTTTGACTCGAATATTAGCATCTTTACATCCTGACACATGAAAACTACAAATTTTTGATGTATTAACTATTATATCCAAATAATTGCGGATGATGGGAGGAGATGCACTGCATGATAAGAATTCCAGAAGTTGCTTATTAGATGTTTTTATCCATTCATCGAACACTGACCATAAAGTGACGATCGAATCAGATGCCATGAGACCATTACAATATGTCCATTTTTTCCACCATGGTAAAAGACTATCAAGTTCAAAAGCAAATAAGAACTTATTAGAAAATTTATTTTTTTCTTGCATATTTGAATATTTTATCAATTTATATTCGAGATAAAAGAATGTAATTAAATGTAATAAAAACTATTAAGTAGTATTTGTGCTGTACAAGTCAGTGAAAACATCATCTTAAATTAAAAATGATGTTATTAATGCAATGAGATTCCTCGAGACTATATCTATCTTGTCAAGTCTTGTATGAAAATTAAAAAAATTATAAAATTATTTTATAAAAATTTATAAAATTATTTTATAAAATATATTTTATAAAATCGTTTTTGCTTGGCTTTTCAATGTATTAAATTTTATGAAGAAGCATACTCAAAAGCTTCCTCATATGTATTATTATCACTTACTTGTGTTCTGTTGATTTATTGAGATGCATTTCTAATTTATGAAGGGCATTTTTTTTACATACATGTTCACCGAGAATACATGACCATTTTGCGACTTCTTGTCTTAAACATTTGGAAAGTTCATCGTCGGTAAATTTTTCTGTGTATCCTATTTTATTGAGAAGCACAGCCAATATATTTCGCATATGTATCTGAAATATCATTAAATTAAATAACATAAAATTTACAAAATGTAACACAAATTCTCTCTTTTTAGTTTCTTGTTCAATAAATAAAATATGATCGTAAAATTTCTTAATGTTAGGATTTTTTTCTATTTTGTGTCTAAGCATACATGTAGACTATATATTTTTTATAAATATTGTTTTAACAATCATTATGTATATGAGAAGTTTTCAAAGTTTTATGTTATGCCTCATGTTTTTAAAATGTGATTAATTTTAATTAATAATTACAAGTTTTTGCTATAAAATAACATAAATTTTTCACAAAGTTATATCTTGAATATCACGTGTTATTTGTAATTTCATAAATTATATTTGATTTTTTTAATAACAAAGATGTTATTATATCAGTCATCAAAGACATAATTTTTTATATCTTTATATAATACGTTTCATAATAAAAATCTGTCTACCTTAATATATGTACTTTCGACAAATGGAATGAAGCACGACATGTATTCAAGAGCTTTGATCATAGGATACCATGCTATATAATCAGTCTCTTTTGATAGATATTCCGTGAGTATCAAGAAATCGGTTAAATCGAATTGATCTTTCATCAGAAAATAAAACGTGTCATCGATAATCTGAGCACGATTGAGCACAGGTACATTTTTATGTTCTGTGTTTAATTGTTCCAATATTCTTAGCCAATGTACATCATTTAAATATTTAACACGATAATAACCTGTTGTATAATAAAAATATTTTATCTGTGAAATATTTTATAAAATACTGTTAATATTATAAACCTAATAAGAATACTTTTAAATATCTTTTAAATATTTTTTCTTTATATTTGTTGTACGTGCTAAAAATATGAAAATTAAATTAATTAATTTAATGATACATATATGATACTTTGAATAATATATATATTAATTATTGAATAATACATATGTAAATTAATATTATTTTACAGTAATATTTTTAAATAATTTAGTAACGTTACAGATTGGTAACATAAAAAGACTAGAAGTAATTTATTATACATGATTTTTGTAATTTCATCATATTTTTGTATTGATGTATTTTGTATTTAGCATTTTCGAAACACATTTTATGTTAAATTTCATAATGCAATAAAAATTTTGTTTTCATTGTTAGTACTTTTAAATATAACAGATGAAAATACGTAATACTGCTATCATGATAAATGATATTGTCCACATCGAGTCACATCTGAGCGAATGGAATCAAGCTTATCGCTGTAAAGTATTTGCGGAGCGAGTTTCCCAAACTACAAGACATGCTGTTAAACGGACACTGTTAGATTTGGAGATGACTCGTTCAGATGTGCTCAAAAAGAACAATTTTGTTGAAAGATCTAAAATTTTAGCTGGATACATCAGAAAAGTAATTTTGTTGAATCAAAATAATTATGTAGAACGCTCAAATCAATTGTTAGAATATCAAAATTTTTTGCAGTATTACTTATTATTTTTATGGTTCTAACAAAATTATTTTGATAGTCCAACAAAATCATTTTCAAATCTGTATTCAGCAAAATTTTAGAGCTTTCAGCAAATCGTTCTTTCTATGCACGTACTATTTTAGCTATATCGCGTTGAGTCGAATAGAGAGAATATACTTTTATTAAAAACGGTGTCTTCCATATAAAGATGTGTGTGCGTGTGCGTGTGCGTGTGCGTGTGCGTGTGCGTGTGCGTGTGCGTGTGCGTGTGCGTGTGCGTGTGCGTGTGCGTGTGCGCGCGCGCGCGCGCGCGCGCGTGTGTGTGTGTGTGTGTGTGTGTGTGTTCAAGTTCGATTTTCGGGCGTAACAATATAATGCAATAATATTTCATGAAATTACAATTTATTATTTTTATGAAAGAACACCGCATATGAGTTAATGAAAATTTTAAATAATTTACTAATGAAATGCAATACGATTTATAGAAGAAAATGATCGAATAAAGTACGCAAGCGCGTGCTATACAAATGTGTAAGTAAACAAAAAATATATATATTATTATAAGTGTACTTAAATACAATAAATTTAGTGTTTTGAAATTTACCAGCTTGTTCGATATTTATTATTATATTGTTATCGTAAGAAATATAATTAGTATTAAATTCATTGAGTTTTGATGGCTCGAACCATATGGATTTAAGAAACAAAGCCTCAATATTTCCTGAGGTAATCTGACGTTTGATCCATGTAACAGGTATCCATAGCAGTTTCGATGAATTGTAATTTTGTAACGTAATCTTCACAAAAGAATCATTAATATTGTGTTGTGTAACTTCCAGCACAGGATAATATTCTAATTGTGTCCACATATTCATCGTTTTTTTTACATCAAATTTTTGAATGTCCAACGCTTCATCTGATGCAGTTTGCATAGCGGCCCACAAATTATCGGTATTTGCTGAGCTATGCAAGAAATGATATAAGATTTTTTTATCACAAGATAAATAAAAAAATTAATATATAAAAAGAATAAAAAATAAACCAATTGTAAGTAAAAAGTAAAAAGTAGAAGAAAAATGAAAATGATTGTATAAGCAATAAGTAATGTTAGAAAATACTATGAAAAAATGGATAGGAAACATAAGCAGTTTAAGAGATATTCAAAGATGCTATAGGACAATATGAAGAAAGAGAAAAGAAAGATAATTTTAAAAGGAGGAGAAGTTTGTGAATATAACAGTAAAAAGAAGAAAACAAAGAGTTTCTGAGAAATTCGAAATAAAAGCTGAAATAGCAAAAATAAAAGTTGACACATAGAATAGAAGATTTGTTGCAGATTTGCAGACTAAGAAGATTAGAAGAAGAAATAAGTGATAAGAATAATGAGAGACAAGAAAAAATAAAGAAGATATCTTATAATTATTTCAATTATTATATTCATTACATTGCTTTCTGCAATATTCTGTATCAGAAAAAAATATATATATATGTATATACTTACGGTTTATTTAGAAATATCTTAATACCATTCCAAAACACTTTATTAGTAAGTAAGTACTGTAACATGCGCAATATAGCGGGCGCTACAGCGATTCATATCATAAAAAATATATGATTAAATACATAGAAGAATAAATTTTAATATAATTTTATTATTAAATTTATGAAAATGATTGATTTTCTAAAGAAAAACATCTTTTTGATATTTATCATCTATTCTTTTATTTTGATAATAAAATAATAAAATAAACGTTTTTATGTTTTTCAATTAAATTATTTAGAACTATACTTTTTACTTCTCTGTATTGGGATATTTATTTTATAATAATATAAATATACAAATTATTGTTTAATTCTAATTTCTAATTTGTGAAATTTTACCTTTTATATAATAAGAAAAAGAGAAAAGTGAATTGATTTCAGAAGGACTATTAGCTTCTGACGTAAGAGATTTCATAATGGAATTATCATTGTCCAAACGGAGAGATTCTTGTTGAATTTGAACTACAAATAAATCCAACATACGGGACTGAGGGTAAAGCTAAAAAGTGATATGATAAAGATTTAATAATATTGATTGATCGAAGTAATTTCAAGTGAAAGTGAAAGCTTATATTATAATACCATGAATTAATATAAATATCGGTTATTATTGCATATAATTTAGCAATAATAATTTTTTGCTTATTTTTTGGTAAAAATATATTTATTAGATTTTTTCTTTTATTAATTATAAAGCTGAGGTTAACTATCGTTGTTGTCATTTGTAGAATTTTTTTATAGGTTATTATTATATTATTTTGATTTAAAAGGAATTTTCTTTCTCTCTCTCTTTCTAATTACTACATCTATACAGGATGTCTCATTTTAACTTTTACATCGAAATATCTTAAAATGTACAAAAAGTACGGAAAAATATTTTAAACAAAAGTTGTAGAGTTCGAAGGGAACATAAGAAGGTAATGTTAGCAGTATGTCGGTAGCAGATTTGATCAGAACATATTAGCAGACTGACATTACTACAGCCGCATTTAATTTATGTTTTAACAGCTTGCTTACATTCAGGCAGCAGATCGGCAGCAGAAATCGAACAGAATCTGCACGCGCAAACAATCTGATGGCAAAGATGAGAATAGAAACCGAATAGGAGCTGTAAATCCTGCTCGGTTTCTGCCGCCAATCTGCTGGCAATGCGTCAGCAAGCTTTGTCATATCTCCGACGCAGTTTACCAATATTACAGACTTTGTGTGAAATTTGCCTTTCTATCATCAAAAATTGATAGCTCTCAAAATCTGTCTTTGCGAGCTTAGCTATGTGGGTATATATCTAGTAAACAAGAATGTTGATAGATTGGCATCAGATTTGATTAGAAAATGTCAGCAGATTGACAACAGAAAGATCCTATTCTGCTTCCATTCTGTCGACTAAACCTGTTCACATGATAACAAATCGAGCAAACTCTGCTACTTTTATAGATATTTATATTGCTACAAAAAAAAATTTTTTTAATTATTTTTTTCTATTTTTTTTTATTTCTAAGAGAGTAATTTTAAATAAGAAGTTAAATAGAAGAAGAAAAATTAAGTAATATAATAAGTTTCATTAACAGAAATTAATATATTTTACATTAAAGCACATTAAATTTTGGAAATATATTTTAAAATCATGAAAATATTATAGCTTTTCTTCTTTGTACTAACATCAGATTATTTTTTGACTACTGTGCTTATTAGCTTCCCTTAGCAAAAACATAATTATATCTCGCACTAACAAGCACGCATAAATAATTATGACATATCTCAGTTTCGATAGTTTTCGGTTATATAGAGTTCCCAAATTTTAAATACGAGAAACGAAATGGACATTATTTAGCGGCATTTTTAGAAATATTCTGTAACAATGCAGATTCTGCCGTCAGGTTCTGCAAGCAGGTTTCTATTTGATTTCTATTTTATTGTCAATCTGCTGGAATAGAATGACAACAAATTCTGTCAGATTTATAAGTCAATATTCATAATCGATTCTTAATTCAAGACTGTTTTAAGTACAGTCTATGTCATAAGCCAATTACAGAGTTATATTAACATTTTAAGACATTACTTAAGACGATCTTGAAATAAAGAATTGACTGAATACCGGTCCTAATAGCAGTTTGCCGACGTCGTCAAATGTTACAGATTTTGTGTGAAATTTGTTGCCTTTCTGACATTAGAAACTTAAAACAAACTCTGCTCAAAATCTGTTTCTTCAGGTTTGGCTATTTAAAGATGTGTGTGTGTGTGTGTGTGTGTGTGTGTGTGTGTGTGTGTGTGTGCATCCAGATAGCAAAATGTCAACAGTCTGTTAGCAGTTATCAGCAGATTCGCGCAGAACATGACGGCAGTCTGCGTCCGCATTAGGCTTGTATTCTGTTGACATAATCTATTGATCAATAGAATCAAAGCAGAGTCAGCACAATTTAATGGTAGATTGTCTACAGAAATCGATCAGATCTGCTGAAGAAAATAATTTTAAACTGTTTTATTAATAGAGAAATTATATCTTAAATTAAAGCATTAGATTTTGAGAATGTTGTAAATATTTTAAATATATAAAAATATCATAGCCTTTGTTCTCTGTATACACATCAGCGACCATTTTCTAATACTAGCTTTTTTGAAGCAAAAACAAAAACAATTATATTACTAAGTGCACTGTTAAATATATAACTATGATATGTCCGAGTTTCGATCATATAGATTTTAGTTATATAGAGAGCTTGACATGCGAGAACTAGATACTAACGGACATTACTTAATAGCGTTTTTGCAAGTATGTGTCAGTGACAGCATAGAATTTGCTCGGCCGACAATTTGACGACAATTCTGTGTTTGATAAATCTCAGTTTCTTTGGACAATCTGTCGTCAAATCGTATCAGAATAAACTTTATTTTTATTGACAGTCCAGAGTCACATTGTGCAGCAGCAGAGTCTGCTCGGTTTTTATCGACAATCTGTTGTCAGAATATCCCGCAGATCTGCTTTGTTTTTTCCGCCAGTTAGTTTTGCTTGCAGATTCTGTTACATGTCTTTCAGCAATCTCTCAACGTCAGTGTATATATCTAACCTTACATGTGTCTAATCCATTCTGTTGTTATTGTGTTAACAGCCACTAAATCTGTTTTCGATATTTGTTTGGCTCTCTGGATATATTGCATATGTGTATGTAATTCAGAAATTTGAGAAAATTGAATTGTTAGCATTTTTATATATAGGTTAATATATATAATGTAGTAATTATGCGATATTGAATGTTATTGAAGTTATTTGTAAAAAAATTTTGTATTATTGTTTTTATATTATGTTAATACGTAAGTTGCTCCGAAAATTTCCACAAAATCATATAAAAATGTATAATTAATTTCTGAAATTTATTGTTTTCTCTAAATACTCTCCGTTATAATGAACATATTTTTACATTCGACAAAATCAATCCTTTCTATTTTTTTGGAGAGACCTCAAACACCAGATTTTCGAATGTCTCCACCGCTGTCTTGCAGAAAGTTTCGGAGCAATTTACGTACATATATGCGTTACTCTCTTAAGAAAGTCATTCTTTGTACTTATATGCTGCAAAAAGAAACCAGGATTCTTGATTTTAAACAAAATTAAAAGAATTTAATAATATTTTAAAATATCGATGAGATTGAGATAAGCGTTAAACGATCATTAAAAGCATTTCACTTAACTGAAAATGAAATAGTGTTAAGATATTAAGGTAAGAAAAGAACCTTATTGATAATATCCGCTGATAACAAACTAGAAATACCCTGGTTTATCCACGCATAAGACCATTGAAAAGGGGTGACCAGATTAGTCACCCATTGATATATCACTGCACGTGTTACTATGCGCGCCACATTTATTTTGCATGTAAAGGGATCTGATTTCTCATCATAAATAATGGCTGCTTCTCTAAAAAATGTTTATAAATATAAATATTAATCTCATACATAAGTATGTAATTTAAAAATACCATTGCAAGCATACAACTTTTTTTATTTAGTCATATTAGTATTAGTTGCATAAATATTAAGTTACATAATTTTTTTTTGTAAATTTAATTTAATAGTCGATATTAGTTTTTCTAATAATGTGTAATACCTATAAAACACAAGCCCTCCACTCTCCGTGCTTTCATGTAGAAAACCAGGTATTGCAATATGATTCAATGTTGAAGTATTAAAGTTCTTCCATTCAGATTTCATATGATGCATGGTTTTAACAACAGAATATGCTGCGAATTCTATGTACGGTATCATTCGCAGCGCCGTAACATACCAGTTAATGAATGTATCAGAAAAAGGAAGCTGAAATTTGAACGGATACAACAAAATAATTGCAATAGCATAAGTGGATGTTATAGGAGTTTTTTCGAAATTTGTTAATTTTGTTTCTCCTTCCGTTTTTATATTTTGTGCCGGCATGTTCGATAAAGCTGTGTGCGAGGAAAAATGCCTTATAGTAATGTTAAAAATTGCTTTGAATCTGGGTTCGTCCCAACAAGGAAACAATCGTCGAGCTCCAATCGCTTGGAAATGTGTCGCAATCAACCACCTGTCATATTTTAACAATATGAGTTAGAGAACGATAAATGTGGAATCATTATTGATTAGAAATTGGCAGTGAGTTAAAAATTTACAAATGCATTTTATTATATATAATAAATAATATTTTAATGTTTATTTCTATATATAATCAATGTATTGCTATCATAATTTGTTATACTATATAAATAATTAGTATTATACGCAATTATATCATATATTATAAATTATCACACTAATTGTTATATTAATAACCGTGAATGCCGAAAATAATCGTAAAGATCCGTAAAAAATATATCAAGCAGTACGTTTGCGTTTAACGTGTTATATCAGAAAATGTTATAATAAATGACACACACACACACACACACACGCACGCACGCACGCACGCACGCACGCACACACACACACACACAACTAAAAATAAAATTTATTATACACTTTATTATGTATTTTTAATAAAATGAAAGATAATATTCCTATTTTAAAGCCTAATTAAGCTCTAAAAGTTATGACAAATTCAGAGTGCATCATCAGTTTAATGAAGCGTTTGTTAAAATTTTTCGATATGAAAAGTGAACAGTGCGATCGCACTGTATGGCATTTAAACGGTTAAATGTTATTCACATTATAAGGCTATATGTATAAATATATCTATTCGAAAAATATATATACCTGTATATAATGTATTCTCCATTGCATGTGATAATAAATATAATATATCAAATACGATTTAAGAAGAATAAATGTTTACATTATGTTTGAATCATTACGTTTATAATAATATTAACGTTTACTTACGTTCTCTTTCCTTCTTTATTTATATAGAAAGTTTTTAATAAGCCTCCTTCATCATTATCTATCATGGTATTAAATTCTATCTTTAAGGCATAATAGGCACTTAATAGTTTATCGTTAAAATAAAGATCGATAATGTGACTTTCGTTATTATACGAATAATGTTTTGGTTCATAAAAGGATGGTGATGATACGTTCATGTGACGTAGAACAAAAGAATTTAGTTTTATTTGTGGACTCTTTGCGTGTAAATATATATTATGTGTTGGACGAGTAATTTGAATAATGACATGGCATTCGCCAAAGAAGAAATTCTTGTTAATTTCTTGACTTAAATAAATGTAATAATATGTCGGTATTATGTAGTCTGGTAAATGGGTTTTAACGGATACAGCAGAATCATTCTTCAAATATTCACAGACAGTATAAAAAGCAGCATATGAAAATATTATGTTGCTTATTAAAAACAACTTTAGGAATTCCATAATTCTGTTTCCGATATCTATATACAAAAATAGTTTTTGTTCAAATAAAAGAATTTAAATAAAATGCAGTATATACGATATGTTCTATCGCTAATTATTTTAGTGTAAAAAAAAAATGAAAACTTCATTATATGAATAAGAATGCAACAATTTAAAAAAGAAATATATAAAAAAATTTAAATAATTTTTATAAAATTTGAACAATTATAATAGATATATAACATGTTAATTTGATTAGATAATTAGATGAAAAGAAATTTTGAAGTTATTATCGGAATTTTTGAGATTTATTTTAAGCGTAATTACTAGAAGCTTTGGGGCATTGTGAAAGTCTACTAAAATAAATATATTGATTAATAGCATGTTCAGTTGGACGTACTAATATACACTAGTGCATATTAAAGCTGTAGGGTAAAGGCAGCGAATATGGAATAGGTTACTAATATGGAATAGAGACTTATTTTTTAAACGAAGCGTTGCATTCTAGTGGCAATTACTGGAAGTTGTTGCAATTATTGTCAAACGTGCTATATCAAATAATAAATTCGATGCGACAACGAATTTTTTAAATATAAGCATTTATTTATTTTTGTTGCGTCTGAAAATGTGATAGCATTATCTTAAAAAGTGTTCTTACAAGCTGACTGTAAGTTATTTAATGTTTATAGAACATAGACATTTTTAATAATGTTGCATGAATAATATTATGCCGTTTAATTGCGATTTGTAACTCTTTATTGAAATGGGAAGATTTGTGTGTCATATTAAGATGTGTTGGTAATATGGAATAATTGAATTATTATGGAATAAAGAGTAGAGAATATAATGTTTTTGTTCTTTTTATAAATAATAAGGAATATTTTTGATGTTAATGTTTATTTTAATAATTTAACGATTTAGGATTTGATTTTATTATCCATGTTCATAATGTAATTTTATTTATGTGTTATACAGTATTACATTGTACAGTAAATGTATGATTTTTAACAGTTTCGATTTCAATTTACATAAAAAAATAAATTTGCACTTCATTTTTTATGTTATTTATTATTGTTCCTCAAATTTGATTAGTATTCCATATTATATCCCATTTTTTTACCCTCTTCATTTTCTCACTTTTTACTTTTTTGTAAATACTGAAGTTAGACTTAAATTTCGGAGACTTTCAATTATTGGATGTTATAGCTAACATGTTGCTTAAAAGTTTTACATTTATTAGAAGTCTTCATATGCATTTGTATCGGAGTAATATTAATTTAAAAATTGATATTCCATATTCGCTGCCTTTACCCTACTCTGATCTAATATATATACATATATATATATATATAAAATATCTCGAATGATAATGTTTTAACCAATTTTAATGCCACAAAATTGGTTTAACTCATTTATATGTTATCAAATGTTTACATTTTTACATCAATTTGTATAGCATGATCTTAATATTTATTAGTGAATATATTATTTTAGTGTGTTTGATCAAATTTGCTATAACTTTTTACAATCAAATCCTATAGATACATGAATATAATAGAATGTTTACCAATTTGCTTCTGATCTGCTTGTCATGCCCTTGCCCTACATTGAAATATAAGAAAAAAGTAAACAATAAACAACAGGAACAAATAATATAAAATTAATTTTTTTTTAATTTTGTTTAATGTAACGATTTATTGCAAACAGCTGACTATTTCGTTATTTGTCTGCTCTTTGTATGTACAATTTATCGTATATAAGAGTTATTTGTTACGCAGAAAGAATATAAAAATAAAAAAATTAAATATTTTTAACATACGTTTTCATTTGTAAGTTAAATATAATAATGACAAGCGCAATCGAAAAGCTTCTTATTCGATCAAAAATCCAAGCTTAAAGTTTCAACACAAAAATAAAATTGTAATATGAGCTCAAAATTGCTTTTACATTGAAATATAATAAAAATAAACTCAAGATATCAAGATACATTGAGAATATTGCTGACTATGATAAGATTAGGAAAGCAGATTATCGAATTTTTTTTTGTCTAATTCGTTTTTTCTAATTATTTAAATTGTGTTTTATTACAATTTTTTATTAAAGCCAAATAAATAAATATTCAATAATAACTTACCCCATATATTGAAATTAAGATATATAATTTCCTACAACTTTTAATGGCAATCAATGTGTTATTATGATGAACTTATATCGTTGGAAATATTTTTGCAGAAATGTAATCTTATTACCTTGAAAGAACATTGAAAACTGATGATTGTCACTATCATAATAAGAACACAGATCATGATAAATGTCATGGTTCATGTAAATTAGACATAATGGAAAAAAGACAATAGACAAAATATGTAAATAAGACAATAATGTGTTGTGTCTTAATAAATTCGTACAAGTCAAAGTGCGTCGTGAAATAAACATGCAGTACATCTAATTGTATATTTAAAATAATTTTTATTGAGACACTATAATAAATAATCTATAGGTGGCATACTATAAATATGCTTTTTCAATAAATAATTAGCTATTCGCAATACGTGCATCACAATTTGTAGGATGCCTTGTAAAATACGCGCGCGCGCGCGTGTGTGTATGTGTGTGTGTGTTCGTTTTATATATATATAAAATAGTATATATAAATATATCATATATATAAAATCGTATTTTACAAGGCATCCTACAAATTGTGATGCACGTATTGCGAATAATTATTTATAAATATATAAAATAATAACACTTAATAAAGTTTCTCTTCTTTCACTCATCTTCTGATTAATGATTTGATATCTATTATTTTTTTGTATGCAAGTTTCTATGCAAGTTTTATATATATAATAATAATATATAACTATGCAGTGAAGTTCTAGAATAAGCAAACTTTTAATGCATAATACGATTCTCATGGAACAACATCTTCTTGTAATAAAAAATTAGCGAACGAATTACAAATGATAAATTTCTAATGAAAATGATTTAAAATTGGTGAATTATTGTTGTAAATTATGCGTAATCGTAAATAATTCGAATTTACAATTGCTTTTAAAAGAGTAACTAATTATCATATTAAATATGCGATATTTTTCTTGTAATTTTCTAAAGATCTAATTACACAACTATAATGTTTATATGTTATTATTATTATTATTATAAATACAATTTTGTTAGAAAAAAATTTTTTTAATTCAAAATGCTATTAAATTTGTAAAGATAAAATAAATAAAATAATTAACACGTAAATAATTATAATAAAAAAAATGTTTCCGAAATTTAAAAAAGTATTCTTTCTATTTGTATATACGCATTTGATATGTTGATGAGATTTTCTCATGTATATTAGAATATTCTTAATAGAAAAAGAAAAAAATTTCGTGCAATTGATATAAAAAATATTGCATTAATATTGCAACGGTTAACTTTACCTTTATATCCAAAATCAAATATTAAAATCAAATATTATTAAAATCAGATATTATTAGCTGGATTAATGTTATAAAAATATTATTTATTAACTGGAAAGATTATTGATTATCCCCCAAAAATACGTTTTATTATCATATTTGCAATCTTACTATTAACTTTTCAAGAATGAGTGCATATTTGTTCATTTTAAAATTAAATTTGGATTAAATTTGAGATCTGTGCAGATTAATTACATTTATTGATAAGAACTAAACATGGAAATGTATGTAGCATTAAACCCTGAGATGTATCACTTCTAATCAAAGCTATCAATATATATCGTCAGATTCTTCATGTATAAGATATTTTTGAGTAAAATCAATAAAAAATTATTTTTTTAACAAGAAAATGCCATTTCTAAAAAGTTAAATAAATTTTATATTTACCTCAAGTTGCAATACCAATTAGAAGTGTACAGAAGAAAAAATAACATAAATTTAAATTTATTTAAATTCATTATTTGTTATTTAAATTGAAAAAAAAAATATCGTATTTTATATATAATATAGTATTTTAACATTAATAACATGAAATAATTTTTAATATAAATATTGCCAACATTATTTAATATTAATCTGAGAGAATGATGTAGTACTTCATATTATAACATTAAAAATCATAATAATTATAACACAGTTGAAATAATAAAAGACAAACATACATTTAACATTAAAAAAATAAGAATAAATAATTAACAATGAGAGATAGTTTATAAAATGTTTCAAAATTGTGTTATGTGTATAAATTCTGTTACATTATGTGTATTTTGTGTGTCGTTAGATACAAAAATATAAAATTTTGTAATATTTTATTTGCAATAATATACTAAATTTCGTACCGCTATGAATAAATCAAACAAATTAAACAAATTAAGGAACTGCCAAAGACCGACACACAAATCATAAATAAGTTGATCATTGATTTAACAATGATGCTAATGATGAACATCTTAAAAACTGCAAAGAACTTATTACAAAAAATATCATCTCAGCCCTTTGAATCTCTTGCCTTATTAGGCGTCTTTCCCAATTCAATCATCAAGGCATCTGATAATGTTTATCACAATAACCAATTCTACAAAAGAGATATGCATTAATAAAGCAAGCCTGTAATAAGAATAATATACTGAATATAAATTTAAAGGTATTATTAGGCAAGTTCTAGCCTCAATCGCCTTCTCAATTTGTTTATTTTATTGGTATTTAGTTTTAAAAAATGCATATGCTAGACATACATCGACAGCATAAATAGAAAAAAGAAACGTCCAGTACTTTTTCTTATGGTTCTCTGGATATTTGCATGATATGTGTAAACTTTAATCTGCGGAACGCATAATATGCCAATTATATCTATAATTATATTTTACTGCAGTTGGATCGAAGTATTGCGCATCATCAATTTGTGTGCTTATTAAGTATATATGTAAGTATATATTTTAGGTCAAAATATAACAGATTGAATTATAGATTGATAATTAGATAATAATAACTAAAAAAATTATACAATAATAGAAATGGATGGAGAATAGACCAATATCACAATTAAGGGAAAGGAATTATTATTTGATCAAAATAGGGAAACATTTTGACACTTGGAAAATTATATTATATAAAAAAATCACGTAATTTAATTTTAAAAAATGTCGACGATTTTTAGGTATAACCACCTTAAGGTCAAATTTAATAATATTATCTTTTTCTTCTTTTCATACCAAATAAGTTTCAACTTAAAACATATTTATAAGTTATAACACATGCTTTCAGGAATGATAGTTTGAAATACTTTAAATGCTACCACATAAATACACTTGATAGACTAAAAGACATGTTTCTGCGGTAGATGTTGCATATACATTAGAAATTTTAGATTAAAAAATGTTCCAAAAAAACCTATCCCTTATTCTACATTTTATTGAATTAAAAGTATAGGTAACATA
>JANQDE010000147.1:228522-238375 GCA_037157785.1 Cephalotes varians
TGATTCTGAACAAACTCTGTGTGAATATTGGTACAAAGTAATTTCGTCGCTGAGTGCGCGATATTTGACTAAACAAGATATAATGAGTACTGTATACTGTGTGAGTTACGTGCGGAAAATTATTTATACTGTGTGGAAGATATTCGAGTACCGTTAGCATCGTTGTTATTCTGTATGAACACTATCAATTATTATCGTTCTAAACGATAATTATGCGAAATAACTACCCTTTGATGATCTTGACTTTAACATTGTCGAGGTCACTGTCCCGAATAATTCTCAGAAGATTTTCCGCGCTTATTCTTCATACTTCAAAAAGTTATTAATAAAAAAGTATAATGAATATTTTGTAATTTTCTGACACTCTAGATTACACACTACAATTGTACTGTTTTGACTTTCCATCCTATACTCTGCTTATGGAGCGCTACTTATTATATGCTTTCGTATTACATTATTTGCTAAAAGTAAGTTGTATTTATCTTTCTTACCGAAATCAACTAATGGAATGAATCAGAATAGATATTTGGGAGAAATGTAGAAGAGTAAAATTGGAACTTATTTCGATTACATCTTTTTATGTAAAACGAGGTCCCACATGGTTTTACAACTTAGGTTGAACTTCGCTTTCCACACAAAGTGAAGTTCAACCTAAACCTATGTGTCTAATTTTAGATAGTGGAACCTCTCGCAAGGGAGGCAAAACACACTGCCTCCACGCATATACTTTACAACTGACATAAGTTGATATATTTTTCACAAACATTTGCTAATAACTTTTTAATGAACAACGAGCATCGAATAAAATCTGCTGAGGGTTACTCAGAATAGTGACCTCGATAACATCAAGGTCAAGATCATCGAAGGATGGTCCGTTATTCTGCATAATTGTTCTTCGCAAAAGGGGATTGCTCACTAAAAGAGCGACAACAGATCTGATTTAACGACTTAGCGAGATCCGAATATTTGGACGCTTTTGCAAAAAGTTGAATAGAATGCCGCATATGGAAAGCGTATTAGCTGTCGTACGAGAAACGATATCCCATCGATACAGAAGACGATGTATTGGTATTCGACGGAATTTATTAATGCGAGAAAAATATGATAACGATCATTCATCGTGAATTAACATCCACAAGGAGAGAGAACCATTGGAAAGAGCAGCAACTGTTGCGCAGAGAACGGGAAATAACTCGCAGCACACGCATAGCATCAATGGTTGATGGTATTCGAAATCTTAAATATTTGCTATCTGAATTCGATGCGATCAATAATACTTTCTGGAAATGGAAGCATCTGCTTGAACTTTTTTTTTGAAAAATTTATATCAACTGGATGATAATTTCATCAAAAATTTTAATAAGTTTAAGTTCAAGAAGAGACGAGCGCTTATCCATTTCTGTTGAAAGGCAGAATATTTGATGCTAAGCGAAGATATTCTAGAAGAAATAAAACAAATGTTCAATTTGCGTCCAGGAAAATTGTTGCTTAAAAAAAGAGTTCGAGGCCAATGAATGAAAGGCAAAAGAATAATTTTGCAACTACTACCATGAGAAAGTAATTGACGCTATTTATGGGCTAGTTGCAGAGGACGAACTTCTTAATTATCTTATCGAGGATAGCGATTAATATGTGCTTACAAAATCAGGCGCATATCGTGAAACGAATTTCCTATTGAGGACGAAATTGCTCAGAGCTTTCCGAGTGTCGAATCCAAGAGATCCAGTAATTCCAAGTAGAAGAAAGATCTGAAATCGTATAGTCGAAGATCATCACAAAATAGAGGTGTCATTTATCAAAAGGAAACCGACAAGATGTTACAATTTTATAGTTATATTATTATCAACGCGTTTACTAAATTTATTAGATTTTATCTTTGTAAATCGATAACTACGGAAAAATCGTTAAAAACATTTGCGTGAATCTTTGCGTATAGCAATTCGAAGCGTTTTTGATAGAAGTACTTGTTTCATATTTGATGTATTTAAAGAGTTTTTAAAAGATAAAAATATTGAACATATCTTCGTTGCTGTAAACTGAGGACTAATACTAAACTAAAAGCCAAATAGAAATGTTTAATAGAATTATAACATCTATGTTAGCTAAGCTAAGTGAAATTTGCTCCAAATGGAATCGAGTTTTAGATAAGGTCGAATAATCGTTAAATAATACTATCGAGCGATTAATGAAACTCCTTCACATTTGTTATTCGGGATTGAACAAAAAAGAAAAACAAACGACTTATTACGAGATGTAGATGTAGATCGTGATCTTGAACGAATTGAGATAAAGCGTATACAAGTATTGAAGAGTAACAAATCAAGAATGCGAAAAGATATAATTTACGGAAAAAAGCTTCGCATGAATATAATTAAAGTTGGCAATTATGTAATGATCCGAAATGTAGAGACTATACCCGATATGAAAAAAATTGTTGCTGAAATTCAAAGTATATATGCTTCCGTAGTCAAAGGGTCCAAAAAATCGATCTTTTTCTTTTTACATATTTTTAAAGTATAATGTAAGAATGTTTTTGTAGAATTATAAGTTGATCCGCTGAAAGATAGAAAAGTTATTCGAAACTATAATCGAGTATTTTCGAACTCGTTAAGCTCGTTAAGCTAAACAGATGGGCCCACCTGTCAGGATTGTTCACAGAGATTAAAAGAAAGATTTTCCTTGTTTTTTTTCTATTCATTGTATTTATTCAAAATAATAATAAAATCTTCATCATTATAATTTCTAATACTACATGAAAAATCGTTTCGGAAAATGTGCAATGTTATAACTGTAGAATTAGCTGTATATATTGCCACGTGTACATTTAATGATTTGACGAGCATTATCATGAATTCTTTAAGCAACGTGAGTGCAGATAGGCATATGTACAAGGTCCGCCACCAAAATTCGAACACATTTAAATTTGAATTTCTTGATTTGATTTCGGCGGTAGGTCATTATTGATGTTCGGATAAGTCACATGTTCGTAGTAAGCATGCATAACTTCAAAATGTCCGAGCAGATAAGATCGAGTGCGGAGTATAACCGAAGAATGGCAATAAAAGGCCTTGGCGCTGAGCGTTCGCAGACCGAAATTATTCGGTTCTTCGGTACCCGAGATCAACCATATATGATGTCGCGACTAAATATTTGGCTTCGGAGACGTCCGAAAAAGGTTCTGCCAATCCGATGAGAAAGAGTCATTCGAAAGAAAAGTCAGTAGGACTTCAGGGCTCAAAAGCTCATTCAGAGGACCCAGGGCTGTCTCTGACAAAATTAGCAAAAACCTTAGGTGTGAGTGACACTACAATGCGTCGAATTGCTGAAGAAGATCTACGCTTCAAATCCTGTGATAAAAGTTCGACAAATGCTCTTCGAGCTCTAAAACTGTCGGGTAATATGGAAATGTTTTGGTCCAAGGAATTCTGGCTTCCGAACAGTCCAGATTTGAATCCGATGGACTACTACGTGTGGAGCGTCATTGAACGAGTGACCAACAAATCGAGATCCCAACATGACATCTCTTCAGGCCGCTATTGAGGCATTCGCCAATATGGACAAAGACGCGTTGCAGAGAGCGTGCCAGCGTTTCAGGACGAGGATTGAAACGGTCATCGAGGCAAAGGAAGTTATATAGAGTAATTTTACTCTAAAAGGATACCACTAGTGACGTACAAAAAGTTTTTTTGTAATTTTTACATTTTGGCAAATAGAATTCTATATAAACAAATTGTTCATTTTGTTAGATTTTGGTAGTGGATTTTGTATATGCGCGTATATACCGTTGTAGAAAACAAGAATCGCGTATTTCAGAGATATGTGCACTAAGCAGCACAAGGAGGAGAGAGTACGTCGGAAATAAAATCAAAGTGACTTTCTAGAACTAAAACTAACCGGCAGAGGATTTGTTTTATGACCCCGGAGTAGATGATTCAGTGTAAGTGTAAAATTTTTGACCCTTAGCCTGCAAAGATTTTTTTTTGCATCTTCTATCTGCAAGTCAGAGTCGTTATGTCCCTATATTTTTCTATATGTTAAAGTCATTGAAAAATTCTGAAACAATTTATGTAGTATCTCTAAACCTTCTACTTTACAGATCAATCAAAACATTTTAGAAAAAAAATAATTTTTTAATATAAATGAAATAAGTTATAAACGCAGGTAGATTTTGCGCAGACACGAACGAGCCTGGTTTGTAGATTAAGGGTTAAGGTTTTTGTAGAATAGCTGAATGTAAAACTTTAAACACATTTTTTTCGAAACGAGATTTTTAAAATGTAAGATCACTACATCTTAATTCTTCATTGTCACCTAGGGTCAAATTGACTTATAATTTGAATTTCGGGCTATATAATATTATAAGGCTGATATTCATAGTTGATTCTTATTTCAGGAACACTTAAGTAATATCTGCTAATACAGCTCTGTGATTGGCTCACGACATCTCAAGATTGTACTTGAAACAGTCTTAAATATAAGAACTAACTTATACCGGCTTAAGATGTATAAGGCTTTATGCGACATCTATCGAAAGTTTGAAGACTTCTCTGTTGATTGAGACAGTTAGATTATTCAAAACTGCGCCAGTACATGTGTGGCAACTGTTTGAATAATCGCGGATCATTTTGATCCCCAGTATGACAAAAGTGCACTTCTTGCAAAAAATTTTTTTTGTTTTGCAAATTTTATATAATAAAATGCAAGTATGACTGTGGCATTCATAATTCACTAGTACAATTTGAAAAAATAAAAGGGAAATACCGATGAATGAATGTAGCTTCCAATCACCATCTATTAAATGTGCCTTTAACAAAGAGCTTTTGTTGTTATCATACACGAAAAAAATTAGATTGTGTTGCTAATGTCATCATATCTGCACACAACTAAAATAACAGAAAGAAAGTCGGAAATTATTTTGCATTATAACGATATAAAAATAACACTGATTGTTTCGATCAACTGTGCCATTTTTATTCGACAAACAGAGCAATCCAGAAGTGGCTGATAAGATTTTTTTGTTTGGTATACTTGATCGAATGAGTGTAAATGTCCGAATCTTGCATACATGTCATTGGATAAAGTTGAGTGCTATCGACAAAAAATTGATAACAAAGCAGTGCCTTCAGCAATTGTCATTTTATCTCGTCCTTTATGCCCCTTTATGCGAGATCGATACAAACTACACCAAGTTTTTGAAACGATGTCAAGAAGGAATAGCATCAATTTTCATCTTCGCACAACAATGTTGTTGCAGTACAAGAAGAGATGTGTTATTTAGAAAAAAGAATTCGATGTAAATTGCCCCGCATGAAAAGATCGCAAAATGAAGGATCAATGTCCATCTTGTATAGAGACTATTTCGACTATCTTAAAGACTTTCAACGTTCTCTAAAGCTATACGATTATTAATTATAAACTGTACAAATTGTATTTTTCGGAAGGGATATATTTTGAATGATTATAAATAAAAATTTATAATTATTACCTTACAGAATGAGTTTTAATGAAAGTTCGGGACTTTTCGGACACATCGTGTATGCCTTCTTAAAAAAGTTCTAGATTATGATCGGTATGTTACGAAGGAAGATTAAAAAGTTTCCGAAATGACAATGAAAATAAAATATGATTCAAGTTATATTTTATTTTTCAATATTCTCTCGAAACTCAACAAACTTGGTTCAACGTTTCTCTAGTTTCTCGATTCCCTTCCGGAAGGGATCCTCAAAATAGATGTATACGACCTCTATCACCTTTACGTTCGACTCAGGTCGAAAGGAAAAGTTGAATAATGAATCCAAGTTTCATCCATAGTCACAAAACGCATAAAATCCGTTGGACTCTTCTCAATAAATACCTCGAAACAGTCGGCTAAGATTTGAGTGCGTTTTTGTCCTGAATTGAGAAAATACGGCGTCCATCTTGCAGAAAGTTTTTTTAAATTCAATTCATTATATAAAATGTGAACTACTCCATGGTGTCCACGGCTTCCTCAATTTCACTTTTATTCGGCGATCTGCCAAAATCATGTCATGAATTTTTACAATTTCTGGTAGTTTTGGATGTTTTAAATGTAGTGGTTCATCACTTGTGTGCTTGAATTCCGAAACTCGAAAACTCACAGTGGAAAATGAGGGTGATGAATCCTCAAGAACAATCTTGGTTTGATTTTCTCAAATAGAAAAATTTAATGACCACTTGAATTTCATTTTTATCCATAATCGAAAACACACAAAAGTGCTTGACTTGAATGCTCGTCAAAACCAAACTATATGATCGATTTGACATTTGCTCGTCAAAACCAAACTATATGATCGATTTGACATTTGCAGTCAATTCATATATAAGAATTACCAATGCAACAACCTAAAAATATTTGGAAAAAACAATCCTCTAGTGGCGATTCTGGAAACTTTTCAATCTATTCTCGTATTACTGATATAAACGAATTTCAATTGACTCAACGATTATATGCAGGTGTCAAATCAAAGGTGATCTTATATTTATCATTAAGTTTTGTGATAATTGTGTAATTTTCTACGATATTCTGTATCAATTATGGTTGTAAGCGATTTATAAGTGCGATAATTTTAGTTTATTTAACCAGGACGGTCAGAATAGCCGAACTGTAGACATATTTTCATTGTTGGCATAGAAGTGATTCGGAAGGATTTCGGAAGCGTCGTATTTTTGATTGTTGGAAAAACAGCGCGACAAGATTTCAGAAACGATAGCAAGCTCAATTGTGTAATTTCATGGTTTGAGAATTGATCCGCAGGGTCATCCGATCGCGTATCATTGGCTCTCACGTACCTCTACACGAGCTAAGCAAGGATCTCAACGCGAGATTTGTGGATTTAAGATATAGATATACTCGAGCGATGAGGTAGTCCTAAATTAACAATCGAGCAAAGTTGCGTTGAGATAAATTGAGCTTTACCATCAAGGTTTTGCGGCAACTGAATTATTAAAGCATTATTAAAGCTTATTAGAGTTATTAAAGCATTATTATTACATTCTATGTAGTAGTTTTTCTCAACATTCTGACACTGAAGATCTATGTAAAGAAACGTACATTCACATAAGAATTTGTTAGAAAATTTGTTTTTTAATATTACATAATAATTAAATATTTTATCAAATAATATTCTAGATAAAAGAAAATGTATTTTAAAAAATTATTAAACACAGTACTTGTTTATATAAGACAGTGAAAATGTCATCTTAAAATAAAAGTGATTATATTGTTACCACCAGATTCCTCGAAAATACATATCTATTCTGGATTCTTGTATAAAGCGATTTATGAAATCATTTTCACTTAATTTTTCAATGCATTAAATTTTATGAAGATTCCGTATTATTAAAACTTACTTATTCTCTGTTGGTTTATCAAAATATATTTCTAAGGACACTTTTCTTGCATACATGTTCTCCCAGGATATATGCCTGACTTTTGCGACTTCTTGTTTTAAACATTATAGAAGATCATTGTTAGGTTTTTATATGTATCCTATTTCATTGAGAAGCAAAAATATTTCGCATATGTACCTGAAATATCATTAAATTAAATAACATAAATTTTATATTCATTTATTGTTACACGCACTTATGAAACAAGTTGAATATAATATATGTAAATGTATACAAAATGTAGCAAAAATTATCTCTTTTTTAATTTCTTGCTCAATAAATAAAACATGATAAAATATCTTAATGTTTTTAAATATTTTTATTTCTATTTTGTATCTAAGCACGTATATAGATTATAATTTTTGTTAAATTTGTATTAATATATAATAATTGTTACATGAGAAGTCAGTGTCATATGAGAAATTTTCAAAGTTTTATGTTATGTATTATGTTTGTAAAATCTGATTAATTTTAATTAATAATTACAAGTTTTGCTACTAAAATAATATAAATTTTTTACAAAATTATATTTTGAATATTACGTGTTATTTGCAAATTACTAAATTATATATAAAAATTATATATAAATTAATATAAAAATTATATTTAATTTTTTAAATAATAAAAAAGTTATTATATTAATTAATTAACTAAAGCGCTCACGGTCAAAGCTAGGTCTTCGTGCTGAAATTTCTTACGTGACTTTGTATACATATTTCAAGTTCAACTGCGCGCCGAATTATATTTTCGGTCTTAAAACACAGTCTTAAGATGAACAAGAATAGTAAATCACACTATTAAATTGATAATCAATTTAATAACAACGATGCTGATAAGCATCTCAATCCCTTATTCCCCCCGAATATTGTAAAGAATTTGTTGCGAAAAATATTATTATATTAAGTTATTATATTAGAACTGCGTTATTTGACCGGCTGTGTTCGGCGCGTAGTTTGAATGTACTAGAGTATAGTTTAATTTAAATAAATAGAATTATTATTGAGCACTGACACCTAGCTTTGACCGTATGTTGGCCTGTTTTAAATTATTTGATGTTATTATATTAAGTTAAAAATAATGTCCTATAATTTTACATCTTTATATAATATGTAAAAGAATTATTATATAAAAATATAATAAAAATTTGTCTATCTTAATATATTTACTTTCATTAAATGGAAGCAAAATACATATTCAAGGGCTTTGATCATGTGTTAATGTATGATCATGCTATATAATCGGACTCTTTTGATAGATATTCCGTGAGTTTTAAGAATTCGATTAAATTAAGTTTATCTTTCATCAGAAAATAAAACGCGTCATCGATAATTTGAGCATAATCGAGTATATTTCGATATGTACATTCCTGTGTTCTGTCTTTAAATGTCCCGATATTTTTAGCCAATGTGTATTTAATATGATAATAATTGTTGTATAAATAACTGTTATATAAATATATCATTATTTCTATCATTAAATATTTTTAATAACATAGATTTAATAGGAATACTTTTAAATATTTTTAAATATTTTTTTTATGTTTGTAGTACGTGTTAATAACATATCAGAAAAAGTGAGTATTATAAATAGAAATACTTTGAATAATATATTGTAAATTATAATATTATTTTATAGTAATTTTAAATAATTTAGTAACATTAGAGAATAGTAACATAAAAAGATTAGAAGTAATTTATTATTATACAATATGGTTTTTGTAGTTCTCTATATTTTGTGTTGGTATATTTAACAATTTCAAAACACATTTTTATGTTAAATTTAATAATGCAATTAAATTTTTGTATTGTTAGTAATAAATTAGTAATGAATTATTTTCAAATATAACGATAAAAATATGTAACACATCGCAATCATAATAAGATTAAGATATTATTATGCTTGCACCGAGTCGCACCTGAGCGAGTGGAATCAAGCAATTGCTGTAAAATATTCGCGGAGTTTCCTAGCCAACAAATTATGCCGTTAAACGAATGCCATTAGATTTGGAGACAAGCCGTCAGTGTTCAGACATGTTCATTTTAACTGTATCACGTTGAAACAAATAAAGAAATTGTGACTTTTGTTTAAAAGGCTGTGTTTTTTATATCTGCGAGAGTGAGTGTGTGTTCGGAGTGAAAGCTCGAGTTTGATTTTTGGGCGTAACAATATAATGCAATAAAATTTCATAAAATTTATTATTTTTACAAATCTATTTATTTTTACAAATCTATTTTTACAAGAACGCTCCAATGCAGATAGAGCGGACTAAACTTAATCAAAAAATCTTGTATTTTGTATTTTGTCTTGTACTTTGTTAATGAGAAATTAAACATCGTCGAATGAGCGTGTATACGCCTGGTGTATCAAGAGACATGGTCGTGTCTCAGCGCTAAAGTGTATGCGCGAGGCGGACCGTGTATCTATACGCGAGCCGGCGAGTTGC
>JANQDE010000147.1:274219-285111 GCA_037157785.1 Cephalotes varians
CGAATCCTTGCATCAGTACAATAACCCTTTGATTTTATTTGTTAGACTAATCTACTTAGATGACCAACTGAATTATCGTTTTGCGTAAAATCTCAAACAGTACTGAAGAAGACTCCGTCGATAGTCGAAACGTATACATCAATTTTTTAATTTATTATTTTTATATTGGAATCATCCATTTATATTAATAAACTATTCGACCTTTAACAATAACAACTTTATGTTTGTTCATTGGCCTTATCATTTGGCCTTGCTTATTATGCTTAATCTGCTATTAGATAGCAAATTCTAATAATTATTTATGGAATTTATTTAGTAACCCGCTGTTGAATGGCGTTAATATGTCAATAGTCAGCGTTATTATAACGCACTTTTACTTTTCGAAACATTTTCATAAATAAGTACATTTTATAGCATTCAATTATACATACTTCCTTATTCTTTTTAAACTTAAGCGTATTATCACGAATATGTATATTTTGTTTGTTATTTAATTTAATTTTATTTAGTTGTACACACTTTTCAAGTTATGCAAAGTTAAACAATAGTGTGGCATGTTGTATGGCTAATATAACTTCCTAAGCGTGCTGTTGATATGTAACCTCTTTTTCGAGATTTTTGAAATAATTATTCGAGTTAATTGTAGCTACATTGCTAATCTATAGTTAATGTTACATATATTATAAATTTTTAGTACTAATAACAGCCTATATATGGAAGAAATTACGTGTACGTATAAACATTTATAATCTGCAATATTTCTTGCAATATTTTTTATAAATATATAATTTTACTAAATTCTGTGTTTTCTTTAAATAGAACTAATTTTTCAAACTTATTTTTGTGAAGAGGTCACGTTAGCATCTTTGATCCATTATGCAATATCTCTATATTTGTACAAATAACGTCTCATGTAATAAATATTTTATAACTTTGAGCTCAGAATCGATTAAACAACACTTTGAAAAATGTAATTAAGCTTTAAATTTAAATATTGATTATCAATAAAATTATTGTACAAAATATAAATGTAAGGAGGAGCCATAATATCACATTTTTCTCTAATTATTTAAATATTATTATTGTTATAAGTACAACTTTTATTATAAAAGATAATGTTTTTATTAAAGATGCTACTAAACAACAGATAAAAGTAAAGTGAATCTAAAAAATGTCTTCTAATCGATTTAACATATCTAAAAAAGACATGTTAAATTGATATTCATTTTACAGAGATCAAAAATTTTTTTGATGAATTCCTTTTATTGCTAAAAATGATAGATTATGGATACTTTGACTTTTAATAAAGCACGGTTTTCGTACTGTGACATTTCATAATAAAAGGTAGAATCAGTCTCTTCTCTTTCTAACTTATCCGCTTTCTTTTCGATTGTCTCTAGTGAAAGAATTCTAGAGTTATGATGCTTTTTCAGTCTCACAGACCGAGGAAAAGGTGACAGGACATGTGGGATTTGAAGCTTTAGAGAGACTTTATGGTAAGCATCTTCGATTTTCCGTTACGGAGGGGTTACGGGCTACAGCTAGGTGTACGAATCTGGCTTACAGATGGAGTCTATTTTATGGATTTTCAAGGATAACCTGTACTTGATAACTTTTTCCTTGAAAACGAGGATAAGCTGATGTGGAGTCCAAATCTCTTTACTCTGACATAAGTTGTGAAAAAAGCAAAAAGATATATATATGTATATTTAAAGGGGTTTGCACACGCTTATAAAAAAAGCATTACATGCTTATCGAAATAGCAGAGGATAATTACAATCATAAAATAAAACGCAAGAGATGTATGCTAGTCGTCACGAGTTCAATAGAGTTTTAATAATAATATAATGTTTCTTCAGAAACTGGAAAGTAGTTGGAATTAACAATTTATTCTGCTAGTAGAGTGACAATATAAAATTCGACACTGTTCTTTTGAAATCGTAAAAAGCGTGTTTACATTGAGTATCGTTTGTTGGCCATCGATCCATCGTCGAAATATTAATAATTAGAGTGCAGTAACAGCGCATCTGAAATCCATTTTCAATTTAGAAATCAGGTCGATGGAATTCAATTGTTGAATCGGAAAAAGCGGAGAATAGGAAATTCAAGGCGTCGGAGGTAAACACGAGCGCTGACATTATGTAAACATACTGTGACTACCCTCGTTCATGACAACGACGACCATGAACGAGAAGAAAACGACGACGGTGACGTCGACCACGCCACATTCCGTTTTCCGAGAAACTTGATTCCTAAGACAAAAATTAAAAATGCTAGATTGCCACGTAATGATATTCATTTTCTAGAATTAGAGGCTGTAATCTGTAAATTCGAATCTTTTTATACATACTGCTACCTGCAGGGAACTATTTTTTGATTAAGGAAAGTTGAGTTTGTCATGTCACGCTTGGTTTTATATTTATTCGAGAATCAATAATCTTTCTAATAAAAATTGAATAGTAAATCAATTTTAATAAAAATTGAATTGTAAATCGATAAGTTATTGACTTCGATTGTGATTTATTAAAAGTCATCGTTTGATTTGTTCTAGTTTGCGTGATTTAAAAAATTCTCATGTTTATTTTAAGCAAATTTTTAACCTGGTATAATTTTATATTTCTTTACATGAGTGTATATGATAACACATATGTTTCCACATTGTCCTAGATGATATTTCGATCTGTGTGCTTTTTGGATTTGTTCGTATTTAAGTTGATAAGATCGTTAGTTATTTATTCACTCAAGTTTTTAAGATGTGTGTGTGTGTGTGTGTGTGTGTGTGTGTGTGTGTGTGTGTGTGTGTGTGTGTGTGTGTGTAAAATTTAGGACATAGCAGAAATTAGACGAGGTTACTATTCAAATGCGGATTTCTTCTCGAATTTATGAGAACGAACACGAACAAAAAAATTTGCGTATAATCTTCGAATTTTTATATCTAGATTTCTTATAAGATGAATCGCTTTTTTTATTAACATTATAAATTATGAGCTCTTTGATGAATTCGCCAATAGCAGATTTGGAATAGCAATCGCATCATAATATAAATTTTATTTGCAATTTGCCATTATGAGAGAATTGTGTTGAATATTATTGATATAAGAGACTCGATCAATAAGAGATTATCACAAGCTTTTTATCTTACAATTATTCATTTACTTCACTCCAATGTAAGGTTTGCTTTTATTAAAAAATGATGCATAATTGACTTCTTTTTTGGACCAATAATTTCTTACACTTTTTGACATCACTAACAATTTGATTTACATCTATAGGACTGGACATTTTCACTGCTAAATAATCTTAAAAAGGAATCTTCTTATCTTTAATTCAATTTTTTAATCATTTGAACTTCGAGAAGTTTTTGCGATCGTTATTTCTGTATTTATTTGTGTTTGTTCGAATATAATTTCTTACAGCTGTCACTATTACTGAATTTTACTTATTAACTTTAATTTTATATTAATTATTTTTTGATTCTCCATCTTTTTTTATAATTTATGTTAACATTCGAGTGATATAGCTGAAGAAGACTCTGTGTAATTGGAACGTTCTAATTTTCTATGATATTAAATTTAATGTAGATTTTTTTTAACATCCTTTGTTTATTTATTGTTTATTTCTTTGTCTTCAACCCTTCTTGCTTTGCACGAGCTTGAATTTCTTCATTATTATAAGTTATCTATTTAAATCATTATAAATTTCTATTTTTACTCTTTCTTATATTTTTGACGTTGATATTATTCGCTGAGGTATATTAAAATTAATGTATTTCAATCAAATTTTTTTGATGTATCTTTGAACATATGCAAATTACAAAAGAATATTTTCACGCAAAACGATAAAGACGTCCGACTAACGCGACCCGACAATGTTATCATCAATCTCTGTTTCGAGAAATTTCTCGAAGTACAAGATTGCACTCCACGGTACAAATTAGTTGGTGTTGGCCGTTCCCTAAGTAAATCGCTACGCGCGCGCGCAAAATTGACGTCAGCCGTCGTGGAGAGGAGATATAAGTGGCTTCCCTCTTTACTGTCTTACCTTCAAGGATAGAGTGGTGAGTACACGTCGCGGAGGAGGCTCGCAGAGAACACGGGAGTAAGTAACGTACCAGTGCCGCTTGCCTCCGGAGTACGTAAATCTCCGCGCTGGAACCGGAACTCGCTTAGCGGCAGATTTAGTACGAGGCGTCGACTCCGCCTAGAAACCGCGAAGGTTTGAGTTAAATGGTTTATGCAAGACCGAACGAAGCGGTAATGAAGTTCTCCCCGCCAGGTCGTGTACAAGGATAATCTACGGGACCCTCGATTTATCGTCCGTTTATAATACGTTTACGTTGCCGCGTATATACCTCGTGGCTTTTAAGTGGGCGATGCGCGCATTCCGCCGATTCCACTAACCGTGAGACGATACGATCGTTTTGCGCGAACATGGAAATCCTTTCCAGGTTCGATGGGGATTCCGTTGTATTGCAATTACATAGGATGTTATACATCATTATACAAAAAAGGTGAAAAGGAGAAAGGACTTTAGAAGCCATTTCCAAAATTAATTCAATTTATTTACGGACATATCAGAAGTAGTTTCCTAAAATCTTATGTCTTTCTGAGCAAAATTTACATTTTTTTGTAGCATCTATAAGATATATAGATGTTACAGATGGATTAAAATAGATAAAATTTGAAATATATGTCCCGAGTATGCCCGTTGTACATGAACGATGCATGTGCGAGGTAAAATTTAAATGCTTGATCTACGTGAATATGGAAACTTCATTGAAGCTTGTTGGTAGGCAAACTTTGATATACTGTGGCGATGTATTTGGTGAATTGGATATGCCAGGTTGCGCTGAGCTCTATCGTAGCAAGGGCGGCGGAAACGGAAGGTATTACGTGGGGGCAATCAACGTAGGGAAGCCGATTACTATCTAACGTAGGGATTAGTCCTAAATTTTGACATCAAATGTAATTGCACCGCGAATAAGCGATAAAGTTCGACGAATACTGAGTTTCCCGATCTATACGTTTCCGAGAAATCTCGATTTTATTATAGAAAGCTAGTTCAAAAATTTCATTGAAATGAATTAAAGAAATTATATATAAATAGCTCGTTTGTGAGAATTCCATTTTGATAGCAAGTTTTCTCGCATTGACAAGAAAACGTTATCGACAAATATATCGACAGTTCTGTCTCGCCGGCGGAGATTAATATACTCCCGCGGCAATGTGTGAAACATGGAGCGTCGATATATGATAGCGGATAAACGAATCGTCGACACGTGCTGGCAATAAGAGGAAATGAAATTGTCGTCAAGATCGTTTTCCACTCGTCCTCATAAAACGCTCGCGCGCCCTTTGGAGAAAGAGAATCGTGAAAGTGTGCCATCCCCTTATGCGGAAGATGTGGTTGCACGTGCCCCGGCTTAAAGAGACGAAGGTCGGCAAAGGCGAGAGAAATAAAACAGCAACAGAGAAAGCAGTGCGAGATGAGAGAGGAGGAAAGGCCCCGCCGTGAGAAAAGCGAGAGGGAGAAAAATGGTAACGCGGCCTTCCATTTGTAACTAATGTTTGCTTTGCCGCTCCGCTCGTTGAAAGCTTTTACACCGCCGTGCCGGCCGCTCGAAAAGCTACTTGGTACCTGCCAACATCTATAGGGTAATTCAAACTCGCATCTCCGCTAATTACCCGTCAGAGAACGTTAATGCAGCTATTGATCCTCTTTCATGTCGTGCGCTTTTGCATCTCGTTTTTTAAACATGCACGTGATGTGCGAGTATCCATTTCATGCTTTGCAAATGCTGAACATCAGAACATTGACACTAGCGTAATTGTACGAAACATAATGAGATCTCATTAAACACATTATTTCGTGATATATTAATGCCAATTACTTAATTAATCATTTCTTGTTATTTTTTTAAAATGTTAATACCAAAACTATTACGCAATTCATACAATTGCGTAATGTATCAATTCATAATTTATTAATTTTATTGCTATTTTATGCTATTTATATAGTTTTAATTCTTTTCAAAATTTTTAATAATATAAGAAATGTGAAATTTATTACGTACGTGTATTACATCTTTTTCCGGAGTTATTTGAGGTAGTTTTTTCAAAACGTTCTGAATTAAGTCTAGCCATCTTCTCGGGTCATCGGAATCATTTGAGAGAGAAAAGAAAAGAGCTTGAGAGTACCAATTTTCTTGTAAAGAAAAACTCGCTTGAAGTTACGCTCTATAAAAAAAAAAAGACATTACGAAGAAACGAGAGGAGTCATGCTGTTAATCAACGGTTAATGTGCCGTCGACAAAAACCCAGTTGGTTTTAATTAAAATCGTCCACTACGCGTGCTTTCCTGTATGTCGTTAAAATCGTGAAAATAAAAATCGAAGTTACTGGATGCGTAGTCTCGCTAGTAATAAATATACTGTGCACACAGAAAACTTAAAAAAATTTATCGCCTGGTAAGAAATGTGTGTGACAACAAGAAACAGAATGCCGTTACGTTGCTCGATAAAAACTTGTTAAAAGATAAAATTTTATAAAATGATTTGAACTCATGTAATTCGATCTTTAGGATATATTTATCTCGTATTATTGTAGAAACGTGGATTGCTAATTGTAACGATAATACGATGATTGTAATTACAATATTGTTACAAGCGTATGCTTCATGGATGCGTCATTATCTACAATATTGTGATTGTCATATGGCATATAAAGCAATTGAATTGTTGCACAAATGAAAATTGTAATGAAATATATTACTATCATTGATATATCCGTTTAATGATTAAAACGTTGTATTGACAGTCCGTCATAGATGTCCAGAAAATTAATAGAATCATGATAAATCGAAAAGATGGAAATTGCGAAATTTTTTGATTCAGGTATGCATACATTAAAAAGGCTTAAAAATAAAAAATCATTAATGCAAATAATCGATCCAATCGTTTTTGTCTCGTACATAAACGTCACCGATCGATCATCGATCAGTGAAATTCTGGCGTCGCGTTAGCGATCGTTCACAGCCGATGGCAATAGCTTTACCATTCAATGTCTCAATGCGTCCCCGGCGTTTCTCAATGATGTAGCCTTTGAATGTCGACAACGACGACGACGGCCGTGGAGGGTCACGATGGGTCGATGGATCGAATGAGATCCAAGCAACCCCGCTCTGCCCGCCATTTACCATTCTGCCCCGTTGCTCTCGGTCTCTTCTAGTGGTCCTCGTCACCTGAGTAAATTTGGGAAACGCCAGTATTAAGGACCCTCCGCGGTACACGAATTTCTACTCGTTGGTTCTACGCCATCTAGATAGACACGGCCACCTCTGCCGACAAACCGAAGTCAGGCACGAGTCTCTGGTAATGGAAATGGGAATTCGTGGTAACGGGGCGAGTCAGTTCGTCTCAAAGCGAAGCTCGAATGTTAAATAAACAGCGGCGGCACGTCTTCTCTAGGAGTCTCGTAAACATATCGATGATTGATTAGCAAAATCGGAATGCGATCGTTGGTCCATGTCGCTTTTCTATGCAGGAAACTCATTTGTCTTATCAAAATCTTCTTAATACGACGTGAAAATGAGAATACACTCTTTATTAAATTGTGTGAAATCAATTTAATATTTATCTATTTTATAAGTATAATAGTATTTTGTAGAGAAGAGAGTCTTGTGATATATAATATACTTGATTTTTCAGATATTTTTATCAAAAGTTCATAAGATTAAGACAAATAACGACGTGAAATTATTTTGAATCAACTGCAAGCGACACATAATCTGGTTAAAACGATAGTATATAAATTTAAGAATGACTGCTGACAATGTTCCGCTAGAAGTCGCAAAAGAGTTTTATTGATTGAAAAGTCTCTTGTGGCTACCATTGCTTCCCGAGAAATCGACTTTCAAGGGATTTTAATGAATAGAAGCATTCGCTATTCTTCGCAGATGTAATTGTAAAATCGTTCTTTTATCTCTCGAATTCTATTGAAGAAAGAACGTCTCTTCGGCGTTAGGCCTATTGTATTAGTAACTGGAATTAAATTCTGCACTGCAATTGAAGGACTCGGTACAAAAATTAGTCAGCTCCACTTTTTAAAACTCACTATGGCATTAACAAAAAACTATTTTGTTATTATGCGAAATATTTTATGAAAGCTGTTGAAATATGTAAAGGTCACTTTGTTCGGAGCTATCGGAGCTGTCCATTTCAGAATAATCTGTCCATAACAGAAAACGCGAAATGTTTGGTATATTAAATCCACTCGAAAAATCATTTTCCAAATCATTCTCCAAAAAATGGAGCTAACCGGTTTTTGCATCGATTGATTCCTTTGCACGATTCCTTTCGTTCGATAACAGTCTATCTAGCTCACAAATATCATTTGTTATATATGTCAGTCTTAAAGACGAAAGTTTTTTTGCTCACTCAGCGAAAAAACCGACACATTCTGACATTCAAAAAACCCAAAAACAAAGCGAAACTCGTGTTGTGGTTTTTTGCAAGAATATGTATTGGTCTTTTGACAATCGATCAATACGCGTTCTGACAAAGAATCACAACACGAATTTCGCTTTGCACTGTTAAAAAATTTGTGTTAAATTTAACACATTTCATGTGTCCCAAATGGTCCACTCAAATTATGTTAATTAATTATGTTAATTTGACACAAGATAAATTTGTTAGAAAGTAATACAAGCACTATGTAAAAATTAATATAAAAAAATGTATCATTTTGACACAATTTGGATACGATTTGTGAAAACATATTTCTTCAATAAAATTAACATTTATGTTAAATTAACACATTCATCTTTGACTCATTTATTTTAGAATTTATGTTCTCAAATTACATTATTTTTATGTTATTATGTTTTATTATTTATAAATTGTATTATTTTGTTTGTTCGTCAAGAAATGTTAAATATCAATTTAACACAAAATATTCAAATAACATAATCACATTATGTTAAATTAACACTAAAATATGTTAAAAATTTAACACAACAATTTTAATAAGGATTTTTAATACAAATACAAAATGTTTTTTATTATCTTTTTGAATATGTCGTTATAAGCGTTTTTGAAACGGCACAAATTTTGGCTGAATCTCAAAAACCAGAACACATTGTGGTCGATTTTTACTGAGTAAACGTTTTTTTTTTCTTTAAGCCTAATATATATAATATATATATATAATATGTATAATATATATATATAATACATATATAATATATGTATATAATTAATTTTCTCTCATTTTGAATAAATCGATTACTAATATTATGATTCCAATTGCATTTATATTGAAATATAGCCGCAATTTTAGTTGTCTACTTTTGGATTATTAAAGAATTAAGATTATTATTAAACTTGATAAAGTTTTTCTTTTTACATTAGGAATTTCGATAGCCAATAGTAAACATTTAAATCAAATATTGTTAACATATTATAATAAAACATATTATAATATTTCGTTTCATTAAACATCTTTTTCGGAAATAGAGTAATAGATATGAAAACGCGCCAGAAAACGTCACGCCAACGTCCCGTGTGTCGTCTTTCGACGGAAAACACTCGTCGTTTTCAGCCAGCCGAGAATACGACACTGTGAATATCTTTCGCCGAGAAAGTGTGAATTCTTTATCTCCGAGATGCAGAGGCTTGACAGTTTGCCAATGTCAGAGAGATAAGAATAAAAAAAGGAAAGACGGCAAACGAAGGCGTCGGACCAGTCTTCAGATATCAAATGTTCTTTTTTACTTTTATTCTCACAGAAGGCAAAATGCCAAACTATCTCGACTCGGTGTACGCTAAAATATATTTTCATGCTTGTGCGAAGAAAAGCATGAATTTCGTTAACAGGATTTACCGAGCCCGATACCATCCACGTCCTGTTCAAACAATTCTTTCTCTACGGGGCACAAGTGCCGTTCGTCAAAAGTAAATATTCGCTTATCGATAGACGGCTTTCATGACCAGGAGAGGTTTTATCGCCGACGGACTCGGACGTGTCGACTTCTCTCCATGTTCAGTGTATTTAACGGGCCGTCAGATCGTCCAGATTTGCGTCGGTTTTCGTTCCCGCGCGAACGGCAAAACTACCGTCTCTCGGAAAGGATGAGAGAGAACCCGGCTTTACGAACATTTTGCACGTTTGTCTCTTTACGCGTTCGACGCTTGTTTCGCGTGAAAAGCCGATGACTATAACGCACGGTTTTCGGTTACGAGTGTGTCTTGATCGAATCTTGCATCTTACGCGAAAGTATCTTGATTACGCGAAAGAATCGCTGTTTCCCCATGATGAAAAGGGAAGGAAACATCATCACACACTCTGCCGAGGTCAGGATCGCGGCTTAACGTTGTCAGTTGTGTATGTATACTGGGAATAACACTCACCATGACGATGCCAGTTCGTCGTCCTTTATTAAAGATCTGCGTGCAGTGCGCAACGCAGCTTTGAAACGTGATCAAACGCCGTGACTCTGTAGCGAAAACGGGCGAGACGTCTTGACGGATGACGAAGATCAACGAAGCTTACGAAAGAAGAGAGCGAGTTCTCGCGGCGCCGCGCCGTTCTGGACACGCGGCGGCGAGCTTAGTCGTGGTAGGAATCTTTGCATGATAGCGATGGTAGGAAATACAACCAATCGGAACAGTAGCGGATAATAGATATCTCGCTTAATTAGGAGAATCGCAATTAACAGGATAATTTACAATGCAACATGCGCGTTTCGCACCAACTAATTGATACTGACACTGACAAACGGAAGTTCTCGTTTCGCTCGCACGAATACATTTGCCGATTATCCGCTTTAAAGGATTTCAATTGATATATCCATTTTGTATAGTAATGTTCCTTTGCATAATAAAGATATATATATGT
>JANQDE010000147.1:286863-318786 GCA_037157785.1 Cephalotes varians
GTGCGTGCGTGCGTGTGTGTGTGTGTGTGTACGGAAAGAACGATTTTACTGAAGTATCTAAAAATTTAGCCAGATACAGATTTGAAAATAATTTTATTAATCTATTAAATTAATTATTTAGGACGCTTAAGCTGATTGTTAGAATGTTAAAACTTAATCTTGCAGTGTTGCTCATTATGCTTGAGTTTCCTGCATTATTTTGAATTATTTTGAATTATTTTGATGGTCCAACAAAATTATTTCCAGATCTGTATCTAGCTAAATTTTTAGATATTTCAGCAAAAATCATTTTTTCTGTGTACATATAAACTAAATCTGTCGGATAAATACGCGATTTGACGACTGTATAAAATATTTTGTTCTCACCAATAAAAACTATGAAGAAAAAATAAACGCAGTCTGCACGATTCTCAAACGAAATCGAAGTAGACTGAACTAGCGAGGCGTAACGGAGAATTAGTTAAATAGATATTATTAATGAGAGTCTGACAGTATATACCGAGAATACCAGATTGTACGACACACATATTAACAACTCGGCACTAAAAAGTTTTTGCGTAATATAAGATTATTTTTCCATGTCAAAATACGATTCCGTACAGGAGTGTATTTAATTAATGTCAAAGGTAATTAGCAAATACGAAGAGATTAATCAAAAAACGCGTGTACTGATATCATAAGTGTATGCACATCGATAAAGTACAAAAAATATCATTAATGGAAAAATAATTGTTTGATAAGGGAGATCTGTTATTATATGACAAAATAAAAAAAATAAGTATTTATAATATAAATATTTATAATATAAGTACTTATAATATAAGTGTTTATAAAAGTATTTATATAATTTTAAAAAAATCATTGCATTGAAAAAACTTTTGCTGAAAAATTAAAAAATTTTGTTAGATTTGAAAATAATTTTGTCTAGACTATTAAAATAATTATATAGCTAGATACAGATTTGAAAATAATTTTGTTTGGACCATCAAAATAATTATATAAGATACTCAAACTGGTTGCTAAAATGTTAAAACTTTTTATAGCATTATCATCAACGCTTAAGCGTTTTACATAATTAATTCAACAAAATTACTTTTAGATCTAGCTAAAATTTTACATACTTCGGTAAAACTGTTTTTTCCGTGTGTCTGTTTTTATTAAAATCCTAGGAAATTTGATTTAGAAATTTATTATTTTTTTCTAAATTTACTTTAATTTATCATATATCATTGTAATATAGAACGTGAAAGGGAGAGAGAGAGAGAGAGAGAGAGAGAGAGAACCTAGTTTATTTTTCCAATAAAAAATATAATTAACTTTTAACTACGGTCTATTTGACCCAGACAAAACATTCTTTTTCACATTTTTTGGCAAAAACTTGCTTACATTTTTGGACATGACTTTTAACATTATTATATGAAAATTTCTCTTCGTTTACAGAATTAAATTCTATATAATAAATCGAAATGCTACAACATTTTATTTAAGAAAAAGTAAAATAAAATTCGTTGATATTTGTAGAATTTAGCGCGAAAAGAAGAAACTTTGAGTCCAAAGTACCTATACATGTAGATTAGGGAAATTTTTTAGAACTATAGTCGAGGGTTAAAATGGCGATAATTTAGAAAACCCATTAGCAGTCAATTTTGTTGAGAAAAACAAGTATCAGCGTTGTCCTATAATTTATATCTGCTTCTAATTAGCCATTGTCCATTTTTATTAAAATGCAAGGAGATTTGATTTAAGAATTTATCATTCTAATTTTCTTGTAAATTTATGTTATACGTCATTAGAGAATCATAAGAGAATAGAAAAAGAGTAGGAGAGGGAGATCTAGTTTATTTTTCTAATGAAAAATATAATTAATATACGATAATTTAGAAAACCCACTAGCAACTCAATTTTGCTGAGGAAAACAAGTATCAACGTTGTCTATAATTTATACCCGTTTCTAATCAACCTAGTTATTCAATTAGACGAATTAGAATTTCTCGCAACGGTTCTTGATTTTATGGAGCGTGGGCGTGTTCGCCGGAATTAATCCGGTTTCTGCGAGCATTAAAGAGACAATTTGAGGAACGTTTTAAAAAGGGTGTTTTTACGAGCTTGTACTTTTACGAGCAGATGAAAAGGAACAGCCTAAAAGGATATTTTTCCAAGCGACATAAAATATGAAGTATACGGTGTGCAAAAAGATAGCAGATTTCTACGGAACGATTGAGCCATTTAAACGCACCCGGCTTCAGCGCGCTCTTAATTAACCCTTTTATAAATATTCTTACAGGGCATCCCTAATTTCACTTCGCTATACCGCAATGATGGGAAGCAGTTTCGCCATCTCTTGCCTTCTAGTCTTGGCTCCCTGCTCGTCTCGAGCAAATATAGCACGAGCCAGCTCGTGTTAATTATCCATACCACCATGTCTTCTCTCCTTTCCTCTCTTCTATGCCTTGCGCTTTGTCTATCTTCGAGCTTGTTCTCGATTCGTTGTTAGCGTGGTGGATAAAGACCGAAGAAGCGGAAGGGGGATAGAACCAGATTACTAGTCGAAATAACGGAGAAACGAAACGATTTCGTATTTTTGGCACAAACTGGGAAACAATCTGCCGTAACGAGATTCACTGAAAGAAAATATCCGGATAACTTTATTTAATTGCGGAACGTAGCGTATAACCAAGTAAAAGAATTGAGAACTCCGTAAAGTTTGTTCACGTTATGATGAATGAGAACTTTACAGCATGTTATCAAAGTTTTGCCTGATGTATAGGTATAATTTGCGAGGACAATTTATAAATTCTTTCTACAACAAGTTGCCTTGCTGAAATAAATTCCATCTATATAGTTATTATTTTATCATCATTATTGCAATGAATGATCAGTATATGCAAGATGATGTTAATACTCTTCTTCATCAATAATCACGTCATGTCAGCTGTAATTAAAATGAGTTTTTTCCTAACGACAAAATAAGAAGTTTCATGTTTAAATTATTTTCAGATAATCTGTGAAATCAATTTTGACAGTTATAAATCTAGACAATATATTCTTGTCGAATCGATTCGAGCTCTGATGATATCTTCTGTATGTAACTGATGAAAAACAAGCTTAGCAGATACAATGATATCACGATACAACGGTGTCGTTTTTCATGACTGTAATTATCGCCTTTGACCTTGCTACCGGAAATACATGGTGAGATCTGGCTTCCGTGTAACCAGGCGGGTAGTTCTGTATGTCAGCCCCGAGCGAGTAATGTGGATTATCCGCAACGATCGATCAGCCCTCTAATAGCTTGCTCAGAGGTAGGGGCGGTGAGATAATGCAAAATTGATGAGTCCCTCCGAGTGTTTGTAATCCCGAGAAATATATTGAAATTGCCGACGATCCGGCACCGACGGCTGAAAATGATTCGTCGGCCGCCGCAATAATTCTAGATGATTTGCCTCGGATATTAGCGCGAGGAGGAAGTTTACGATCTCCTCCCGCGAATTACCGATTCACCGGCGGTATTTGATGTCGACTCGAATAACGATCGTAATTTCGTAGACCCACGTAGATCGCCATTGTCGGCATGAGTCGCGATTTCGCCTTTCACCCGTGTCGATTCATGTGTAATTAGGCAACTTATAGCGATTGTGAGTTCTCGCGGAAACCTGTTTGTATCTCGAAATGTTGCTGGCGCCTGATCGCGATTCCTCGGCTTGTCGGACCGTACGAGTCACTGATATTTTCCAAGCGATATAAAGTATGAAGTATACGGTGTGTGTGCAAATGAGCGCTCATGGTCGGCGAGTAACATTTCTGATTACAACCCGACGTATATTAACTACTTAGTGTTTGCGGCCGGTTTTGTCTCTTAAAGTACGTATCACATACATACATGATTTCGATCGGATACGTGCGCACCTTGTGCACCTTGTGAAATGTAGAAACTGTTATGATAACCTATTGCGTATTCGTATGTAGACGAATGATATTTGATATTTGATAATGAAGATAATGTGCTACTCTGTTGTCGATACCACGTCTCTCAAAAATATAAGATGAAGATACATTACTGGGATACTAATCCTCTTTGATGTGATACTGTAGCGAAACCACTGGGGAACTTCCTTGGAACAAGATTTGGCTTTGTAATGGGAGAGCCTATTCGCGTGAGTGGTTCGTGCCGAAGCACCTTCATAAAGGTGCGCGTCGAATCCCCTTGGATTCACGTGTCTGTCTGGGAATTCGCTCGATGTTAACCAGTCGGTGCATATTAATTCCGAGGGATGGAATATCTCGATCTTTGAAGAAGCCAGAAAGGGTAAGGGTTGGCGGAGAGAGAGAAGCATACAGATATAACCGAACTGGCGATAGAAGCGGATTCCTCTTCCTTTAAGGTACCTCACGCTCCTGGGATTTCTGCGTTCGTGGGAATTCTTAAGATCAGTCGGGAAGAGAGAGGATTTTCGCGGAAAGAGTCGAGACGGATGTGCGAGCGGGTGAGAAAGAAGGAGTTAACGATTATCGAGCTCTTAGGGCTCTTCATTCCGGTTACTACTAGCATCCACTCACTTTTCCACACCCCCTGTCTCGTAAGTAAAACATCATCGTCTTTCGCGTGATTAAACGCAGAGTGTTGTATTAGGGAAAATATTGTGCGCTAAAATTCGAGATATTGGAGTGCGACTTACGTGTGCTCAGTGAAAATACAAGCGAATATATTGCGCATTATGCAAACACGTGCGATTTATCTGCGTTTCGCGTTCATGTACACCTACGTGCGTTTACATATGGCGCGGTGGGCCATGCGGCATGCGACTATCGGGAAGTTGAGGCTGTAATTTGATTTCGTTAATGACATCCCGACATCATTGCAGCGCGATGTCGTAATTTTTAATGAGTCTTGTGGTCGCTTAGGGAGCCAAGTATTATTAATGCGACCGAAGTGAAAGTTCTGATGATACGATTCGGTGGATGCGGGGCCATCGATTGCGCCATCGATTAAATTGCCTGATTGAACATGATTACGAGCGTTGATCCAGATAATAAACAATATCTCGTACGCTACCGCTATTTGGATATTAATTGGTTTTGAAGTCCTTTTGAGTTGGCCGGTAGAGGCTGATTGTTGGAAGAAACAGATATCAAAGTTGGGATAGCAATTAATGTTAAAATTCGGCAGACGTCGCTTAAGTTATTAATCTGTCCGCGTAACAGACATGATCGCGGAATCTAGCGTAATGTGACACGTGACGCGAATAAGGAGACATAAAGATAGGGATGAAAATACTTGTACTTAAATTATATGAACGCAAAGATTTAATTAAAATGGAATTTAAGTGAGATTAAGAATATATTATTTATACAAGATACATCATGTCACCGTCAGTAAAATTCTAATATAATATGACGTAGACGTGGAATGAATATAAATGGCTTTTTCATACGAGTAGACAACCAAAGAATAAAATTATATTAAAATTATATTGAATATTATAGAACATTATAATTATTATTATAATTATTATTAGAGCGAAGTACATTGGAAAAATATTTTTACGAGTATTTTTATAAATATTATTAGCAAGATTTAAAAAGATCGTATTAGTTATACGCAAATCGCGAAATTTATTTAATATTTAAAGTTTTTTTAATTTTAAAAATATATATTTTTTGCTAGTTTATGTTTTTAATTAATATTTCAGGGTAATAATCTATTATACATCAAAATAGATTTGTTTTAAGACCGCTTTAAAAACGATTTGTTCGGCAATGTTAGACAATGGATAATCCGCATTTATGAGCTACTAAAGCTTCAATTCGCGTTCATACTGCACGCGCGCGCTATGTGTGTGTGTGTGTGTGTGTGTGTGTGTGTGTGTGTGTGTGTGTGTGTGTGTGTGTGTGTGTGTGTGNATATTTTGTGTTAAATTGATATTTAACATTTCTTAATATTAAAATAACACAATTTATGAACAAATAATATAAAAATAAGTAATAGTTTTAAAACATAAATTCTAAAAGATAAATGAATAAAAGATAAATGTATATATTAATTTAACATAAATGTTAATTTTACTGAATAAATACGCTTCTACACTTTGTTTCTAAATTGTGTCGAAGTATCACATTTTTTGTGTTAATTTTTACATAATGTTTGTGTTATTTTCTAATATATTCTTGTGTTAAATTATATATTAGACAAATATTATATATATTTAACACAAATAATACATTGAAACATTTATGTTAAATTTAACACGTGTCCCAAGCGATTTATTTAAATTTTCGTATTAATCACAAGAATTATATAGATGACAAAAAAGTCTCGAATGAAATATCTTGAAAACAAAATATTCGAAAAAAGTTTCATACAAAAATTGTATAAAACATTTTTTAACTTCGTTTTCTGCAGCAACCTTTCTAGTGGATATATTATTTCGATTGCTGCTGAAAAGTCCGCCAACAATCGATATGTAATATTTTAAAAAAGTACAAATTTTAATCCTATAAAATGTTTTATGTGCAAAAGTTAATTTTTTCAAAATTAAGATTTTGACTGGAGAATTTTATGAATTTATGAATGAGGAATTTTATGAATTTATGAATGAGGTACGTGGAAATAATTTTTCAAATGACATTGTCTTTTCCGATGAAGTTAGTTTCAAATATTATGAAAATATGAATGCTAATTCCTTCAATACTTGAACTTTGTCAATTCTTATCTCGAAATTACTTATCAAAAAAAGTATAATCAAAAAAATTTTTATTGTAGGGTTTTAAAAAGTCTCGATGTCATATAAGGATATTGAAGGGGAGTTTCCATTAAAAAATTGACTTTAGGAGCTCCTCCAGATCAAGTGAGTATCGCCGTTTGATTGTATTTCTTGAAACCTTACAACTTTTATATAACATTTTTTTCTCAAATATTTTATTTTTGAGATATTTTACCGATCCGAGACTTTTTTGTCACCTCATATGTACAAAAGATGTAATATTTTGAGACATTTTGAAAACAAATGGTAAAAGCATACTTCTTTAGTAAAATTAACATTAACATTTATAGTATGTTAAATTAACATGTACATTTTATTTATTTTTTTATTTATTTATCTTAGAATTTATGTTTTAAAACTATATTTTTATATTATTTGTTCATAAATTGTGTTATTATTTTAACACTAAGAAATGTCAAATATCAATATAACACAAAATATTTAAACAACATAATTACAAATGTTATATTAACAGATATGTTAAAAATCAGATATGTTAAAAATCCAATACTTCAAAAATTTTAACAAAGACTGGTTTTAACAAAAGTATAAAATTTTTATTGTGTATATAGATGTACATATATATTTAGAAAAAAGTTTTATATCTTTCTCTCTCTCTCTCTCTCTCTTTTCTGTTCGGCGTACGTGGAAACTCGACGAGGTTTTGCTGCGTTACATTCACTACGTCTTATTTATTGCCTCTCGTCTCTTCCGTGCCGGAGGTGGAGAGGACATCGGAGTAGAGGGCCCCCACTCATCCACCTTGCACTTTCATAAGCCTGGACTCGTCTCTCTCGTGCATACATAATCAGCCGCCGGAAAGAAGCTGCTATACCGAGATAAAGTCACAGCGAGCGCGAGAAAGAGAAAGAGGAAGAAGTAAAAGAAGAAAAAGAAGATGAAGGAGAAGAAGAAGGTGGAAGAAAAGAAGAAGAAAGAGATAGAATAGAATAAGATAGCGAGAAGAAGAAAGATGTATGCACGAGCAAGAAGAAGAAAAAGAAGAAAGAAGATGATGAGGAGGAAGAAACGGAGGCAGAGGGGGACCGAGCTTAGTCAAATGCACGCTCCAGGGGCTCTGCATAACTTGTCGACTGCAGTCCTTCACTCTTTTGTTTCGCCTACTTGCCCGATCCCGCTCGGGCCCTTGTTTCTACTTCATCCTCTTCATCGTCGCTCTTTCTCGGCGACATCGTCTTTAATATGATTGGAGTAGCGTGTCTTGGGAATATCGAACTTTACTTAAGGAAACCGCTTTAAGATCATGGGTTTTGATTACCCGCCTCCGTTCTACAGCCAGTATTGTATTTCATAGAAAAAATTACGACGATGATCGCAGTGATTTCTAGCGAAGAGTGATTTCTAGCTGTGACGTAGATACTGCGCGAGCTGTGTGCGTAAATGGGATGATTTTAAACAATACGGGAGAATTCTAAACAATATTTGCAATATCCAAACCAAACTTGTGACAATAATTTTTTAGTAGTGGAAAGTCAGAGGAATTAATAGATAATTAAAAGAGAGAAGGACGGTAAGACATGTTTGATTATGTATGAAGATTTACACGATTATAGACACAATAATTTACACGGTGTTGCGTGAGAGAACTTTGTGGGGAAATCAGTAGACTGTAATCATGCTTATTTTACGGCGCATATGAAATTCTCGGAATATGAAATAAACGTAATCTCGAAGTTGTAAGCGCTCGCTAGAATGGATGTAGCTTGCAAGTACGAATCAAACGAATTTAGTCGGGAACTTTTTTTTGCGGTCAAATAGTCGCACGGCGAGATGAGTGGCGGGAGAGATTGGCTGAGAGGCTTCGGATTAAATCGGATTTTAAATATACGGTGCTAAAAGCGCGCTCGCAGGTAATGAACGACAGACAGAGAAAGAGAGAAAGGGAAGGATCACGAGAGAGGAGTGGGCTTGAAATTACATTATGCATGCGGCGCCAAGTACACTCGGTAATTACTCGTATTAATAGAATCAATCTCTCGTCGCACATGCTGGGATGACGTTTATTAGCGACACGTGTTCACCATGGAGGAGGCTTTATGCAGTGTTATCTGGTACTCGGCAGTGGATGGATACGCGGAGCGCGATAACCGCGACGCATTCACTCGTGTTGTTTATCGAGAGGCGGCGGCGACGACGGTGGTGGCGGCGGCGAATTTTTACACGCCCGATGCACGCGCACCTGCTTAATCGAAATAACGCATTTTTAATGGAGAACTCTTGGAGTATCGGGCCGCGCGTGTGCTGGATGAGTCCTGACGTTCCCTCAATTTATTTTCGCATTCGCGACATATAAACACGTGAATTCATTATGCTTTGAAATCAGGCAAAATGATTCATCGAGACAGCCATTGAAAGCCGTGAACCTGACGAGCACGTTCCCGACGTGAAATGGTTGGCGTTATTGACAGAAGTATTAAAACCGAAAACAATGACTCCTGTTTTTCGCGCGTGCACACGGCATGCCCGGCTCTTGTCCGCTTTCGCGAAGGGATATTCAAACAAATCCGGCGGCACAAGCTATATAATTAATTAAATTCAAATAAACGGGGTAATCGGCGCGACAGATTATACATTCGGGAGTAGGATTACACGTGTCTCAATACTCCCTATATCCGAGAATTTACACACGTAATTATTTCACGAGAGTAACGCATTAACGCGTTGTCCGTTGAATGCAATATAATTGCCAAATGAAAATTGTAAAATGAGAAGTATAAATTATTATTGAATCTTGTCACATTGTGCATAGATTAAAATTAAAGTTTCAAAAGCAAGTAATTTTGAAGAAGTGAAAATTGTAAAAAAATTTTTTTGAAAAATGATCGAGTTAATTTTGGAAAATGATCAAGAACGAAGACAATATTGTATGGACAGATTTCTGATTTTCTCGAATCAAAAAGGTTTCAAGATGTTAACTTTCTTACTGATTTTTTATCTGATTTTTCGGAATTTTTATTCCCATTCACTCGAAATAAGCAAAAAGATTTATGGCGAAACTTTAAATGGAGAAAGTGCAAGGTCCTAAATCTTAATATTAGGAAAATATGCCATTACATGAGTTGCGCCGAACATAAATTATGAGCAACATCACATATATTCACATTATTCAGATACGATACCCAGAGTCTTTTTTCGAGTAAAACGTCTCCTCAGAAAATAATTACATTATAATAAAGAAAAAATACATGAATATATAATATGCATATATTTTAAGCATATTTTATCAGCGTTAAAAGCAATAACAAATTGTGCGCCTTTACATGATAAAGTAAAAACATTATATTTTACGGGCTGCATTGCCAAATTTACGATTAATGAAACGTACGTTTGCTTTTCAGAAGACCGGATTACAGAAGACAAAATCCTCATGTTTTCCGCCGAATAATTTCGGTTGCTGGCCCGAATTCATGGAACCAAGTTCATTTCAGTGGCGGCAGTTTCGGCACCATTTGACCGTCGCGTCGCCACTTCGCATCGGTAAGTTTTACTCAAGGTACCACGTTAAACAGACGTATGCTACCGTACATATGCCGTCCGGCTCTCGGTCGTACTAGTTTTACTGTCATTCACTTTATCGGCGAGAAATCACGGAACGCGTTATAGAGTATCGCGCGGGACCACAGCAATCGGCGATCAGCGACGATAACGACGTCGTTATGCCATCGTCGGTAGTTCATACGAGCTGTACAAGCTGATAAACACGCGGCTACTCGTGTCGGTCGGCGCCGTCGAAACGATTCGTCCTTGTTAATTGTTAATTAGCACGTCCGTGTGACGAGATGAGTCCGTATGCCATCGTGTGACGCCGAGTTTTAAGCGGCTGTCGCTGTCCGTTAGTTGTGTCGGCGAACGACAGGAATTCGGCTCCGGCTTTAATGTCCCAAATTCATCTTGAGCCTCGAAGCGTTCGGTATTTCGGTATATACTGGCGCGTACCAGTATAAACGTGCGCGATCAATGAATTGCAGTATCAAGAGATGTTCGCTTGAAATTGTGAGTAAAATTTTCTATGGACGTACGGAAAGGACAAGTTTTATAAACAATTGCCTTTTGACCACCTTGATGTTTCTTTTTCGATGATTACCTATATGGAAAGAACGATTTTGCTGAAAGACCTAAAATTTTAGCTGGATATAGATCAGAAAAGTAATTTTATTGAATTATCAAAATAATGTAGAACGCTCAAAGTAGTTGCTAAACTATTAAAATCTTTTGCTCATTATTTTCCAACAAAATTATTTTGGTGGTCCAACAAAAAAATTATTTTCAGATGTGTATCCAGCAAAATTTTAGATTTTTCAGCAAAATCATTCTTTGTAAGTAATCATCGAAAAAAAACATCAAGGCAGTCAAAAAACAGTTACTTATAAAACTTGTTTTTGAATAAAACGTGATAAATATTAAGATAACTAAAGCTTCATCCCTCATTCACAATTATGGCTGTCGTCTTTTATGATTTGCTAGTATAAAAGGGATATGTTAAAATATCTTGAGAATTTATTGTCATCGAGGAATGTCATTGTTTTAGAACTGAATAATGGGCACAAGGGAATCAGTCGTTAACATGAGAATAGCAAGTATGTGTTTCCAATACTTCGATGCAACGCTATTGTCCTCACTGTGATTGTCACGACGGAAATGGCAGTACGGTGATACTATCCAGCGTGGTAACAGAACGCCACCGCAGTTAGTAGGATTTCAATAAGCTTTCTTCAAGTACGTCTAATTATCATACATCGCCACCGCTTGCGTCGCGGAAGATGCGCGGCGCGTGACGGTAAGCAAACACGGCGGCACTTCGCGATTTTAAAGTGTCTTTCCCCGTCCGCTGCGTTGAAATATAGTTTATACGCCGTATTTGCACCTACGTACTCGCCGTGTCGAGTAACACTCGTTTGCTACCACGAGACATTATCGTCATGCGGGACGCGCGGCGCGAGATAAACGCGATTCTTGTCCCGACGGATTTTTTTTAAGTACATCGCTAAGTAATGGAAACGCACGACTATACGTTTTCGCCTCGGTGAGAACACGCGACCGGTCTCTATGTAAATTTTATTTTGCACGAAAATGGAGGGATTACACGTCGAGATTAACGGCTTCTCTCTCTTTGGCGAGCGTGGGATAAGCGTCCGCGAGATAGTGTACGAGTAGTTGTAACAGAAACTAGTTACTTCTTCGGCGGTTATGCCGAACGAACAGGGAAGACGAGTAGCTGCGGGATGGCAGCTGCGTAGCTTTTATTATTGCCACGCTCGATTACGTGTGCGGATGGAAAATGTGAAGATTCCGTAACGGGGCTCTCGTAAACGGAGAAAAATAATTAGCAATAAAAGTTTGCCAGTCACGTAATGCGGGTACAGCATTTTCTCTTTCTCTCTCTCTCTCTCTCTCTCTCTCTCTCTCTCTCTCTCTCTCTCTCTCTCTCTCTCTCTCTCTCTCTCTCTCTCTCTCTCTCTCGCTCTCGCTCTCTTTAGATAAAAATATCCGTCGCGCCAATGATGAAACAGTGGAAACCCCATGGAGCTTGATCGCTTATTCCGTGGCACGAATGACATCCGTGCGCATATCGTTAATGTAATTTTCCGTATGCAGAATTGACCGCGGCCTCGATTTTCGCGGTGTCCAATTTTACAAGCGACCGAAATATTAAATGAAATCGATGTTCTGTCCACTGTCGTTGATCCGCGAAACATTGCAAGCGTTGAAAATTCGATTCTCTATATAAATAATATTGCCAATAATGTTAAATCGGAATGGTCGCACTTTGTATTTTTACGACACCTGGATGTGGAATATCCAGACATAACGTCAATGAAGCGCGTTGTTGCGCGCGATCTGAATGAATCGGTGCTACAGTGATATATACGTTATTACGAACGAGTCCTCTCGCCAGAAAAACCGGACACTTTTACCTCGTAGATATTTGCAACTATTACCTCTAATTATTAGCCACGCCAATAACCTTTGATTTACGAGCATATTCGAAGCGTTGCAGTGTTTACGGGCCTTTAATTGATTAGATTTACGATTAACATCTGGCCTTCTAAAGCAAATACGCGCATTCCGATACCACCATTTAATGAAAGATACAGAATAATGACATAACTCGAACGTTGTTTTATGTGCCCGAATATTTCGATGTTTGTCCGAATACAGGCACGGTACAACGCAATGCATATTTTGTCCGAGATAAATTCCGATTCATTGTCGCGAGGAGAGAGATATTTCGTTTCAATTAGTTGTTTCGCGGAGCGCGGCAAAAGTGTGCGCTCTCGTCGAAAAGTGAGGTCGCGACAGTCGTACGCTATTGTGTTTTCACGAGATAAATTCTCTCGCTGTCTCGGTGATGGCGATGGTTAACGGTAGTCCGTGAACAATGAGACGAAACGTAAATGCGCGAGGTCCGAAGTAACGCGCGCCCCTCATAATAACGATGCCGAGCGAATTAGCCGACCGGTCTGCCGGCTGGCGCGTGTAGCAAAAACAATATTGAAAAATTCGCTCTTAATACCTTGTGCAAAATTACCGTGCCGCGCTCAAAGGTGGACCAAGAAGACGTGTCGACCTACCGTGTAGAATAAAAAGCTCATTTCCGCTCTCTACGCTCGTGCGCGCCGACGCGACACGACGCGACGTGCCTCGCGCTTGCTGCGGAACTTTTCGTGCCGGACGATCGTAAACCTGGCTTAAATTAAAGCCACGACTTTTTTTTCAACGTTCCAGCTTCGTCGCGATGCGAGCCTGATTTACTTTTCTGCGCTTTTCCTTTTCGTTTGTTTTTATTTTTTTTTTACACCCGAATTTAAATTGCACTTAGCGTTGCGCTCGTTTGACAAACGACGTCGCGGTGTCGAATTTCGCGAAGGAAGATCGATTGATTTGTCAATGTAAAAGGTTGCGAGATTTATTCGCGCGAAGACTAGGAAAGCGTCGAAGACATGGAAAAAATGATTTCGCTGAAGTATTTAAAAATTTAATTAGATACAGATCTGAAAATAATTTTGTTGGACTATTAAAATAATGACATAAAACGCTCATGCTGGTTGTTAAAATGTTAAAATTTTTTGCAGTGGTGCTCATCACGCTTGAATTTTTTACATAATTATTTTGATGGTCTAACCAAATTATTTTCAGATCTGTAGCTAGTTAAATTTTTAGATACTTTAGTAAAATCATTCTTTCCATGTTATTGCAAGCAATATAGCATAACATAAAACTTTTGAAAATTTTTGAAAATAATTTTTTTATTTGATAAAAGTAATTTTTTTATACAAAATATTATAAAGTTCAAGAAACGCGAGAGAAAGTATATGAAATTATGTATACGTACGAGTGAGATTTTCGCCATCGAACGAGAAATCCCATCATGGCTCAACATAAATTACGACGATCTTCAGAAAAAGATATCAGGTCATTGATTATTTGAGAGTTTAAATTTTAATTCGTAACTATTACCATGTATTGTTATACACATGTTGGCTGATCTTGTCATTCGAATTTATTTTATGTTTTTAACTTTATTTTATATTTATCATCACATGTATTATTATTTGCAAGACAGTAATGCATATTGCTTATGTTTGGCCTTTATTTTATTTATTTCGACTATCATGAAACGATTCGGTTACAATTTTGATATATTACACAGGCCGACAAAATTTCACCAACCAGAACCAGTCAGAACCAGAAACCAGAGTATACTTTTCCGAAGGTTTTCAGTGCACTGAACACGAATCTGGCCACAGAATTGCTCTATCACGTCAGGTTTTTGAAATATCCTGACCTAAAGGTGCAAAAAACGCGATTCTGGTCTATATTTGAGTTTATGTAGCATCACGAAATTTTTTTTTCTCAAAACAACATATTTGGCATCTTAAAGTACAAGTCTTGCTCTTTCGAATCCATTTTAGTTTGCTCAAATATNAATGGATTCGAAAGAGCAAGACTTGTACTTTAAGATGCCAAATATGTTGTTTTGAGAAAAAAAAATTTCGTGATGCTACATAAACTCAAATATAGGCCAAAATCGCGATTTTTGCACCTTTAGGTCAGGATATTTCAAAAACCTGACGTGATAGAGCAATTCTGTGTCCAGATTCGTGTTCAGCGCACTAAAAACCTTCGGAAAAGTATACTCTGGTTTCTGGTTCTGACAGTTGGTGAAATTTTGTCGGCCTGTGTTATTAATTGCGAGACATTATGCCCATTTACTTACGCTTGATTTTATGGCCTCTTTGATGTATATGTTATCACTGAAGAAGACTGAGTACAGTATCGAAACGTATGATTAATCCTTAGGTGAAATTAAAGTGTTCTTTCATTTTAATTAGTGGTTGATTAATAAATAATAAACACCTATTTGGCGTTTTGGTCGTTAAGTTTATGTTTTGCCTTTGTAAGATTTCGAGCACTACTTAATTTATTTTAATTTTTTTATGTACACTTATTTTTATGATAAACATTATCATAGCGGTGAATATTTATCGTTAAATTCGATTGACGGTAGACTGAAGAATGTCTGGCTATGATAAAACGTCAGATTAATGGGAAGAGAACGGACCACTCGATTTTCTATTCTATCATTTACATATGGACCAAGTTTGGTTGAAGCCGACTGCAAACACAAGCCTCATTTAGAGTGGTCACTTTCGAAAGCACTCAGCCGGTGGCTCTCGAAAACGCACCATGAGTCCGCATGCCGATAAATCGAATTCTGATAAAATGCCATCGATCGCAGTGGTTGCATGGTGGCAAAGCTATTATATGTAATAATTACGTTAGATACGAGTATCTGATATCTATTATAACGAAAATAATTTGTCGAATAATAATTTTGTTTTTCGATGAATACTTGACGTCCAATTGCCAGAGACAATCAGAATGTAACTAATCAAAATACGTCATATATAATTTTCTGTAAGTCGATACGTTGGTAAAATGAGAACAGCGATTTTACGTAACAATTCAGAATATCTGATACTCTCTGCTGTAACGAAATCTCTCATCGCTATGGAGATAGGAAAGTGTTACGGAGTTCTAGTATTACTTCGATCACATGTCCGCGAAAAATGACGCAATCAAGAATTAAAAATTCCGTATACGTAGTCGATAAAATCGACTTCGTCGTGTAACGCGGCCTCGATGTAAATGGGCGATCGCCCTTGGGATCCAAGTCACTTTGGCGGTGCGATCGTGTTTGAAGACGCCGATGTTGAGTCGTCGATACCGCGCGAGTAATCAGCGAAACTTCGTATTCTTCCTGCTTCTAATATTCCCGAGACGTGCGCCGACTCCTCTCTCAGAGACCACCAGGATCGTCGTGGTACCGGTTCTCCGTCGGGTTATTACGAGGCAGCTTCCCACTAACCGATGATGCTCGAGCAACGGCAGCACGAAATTCTTCGGTGCATCGTGTGAACACGCACGATGGACGGAAGAAATGAGAAACGCCAGACGGTCGACGAAAGTTTTTTTCGCGTTTAATTGCCGGTGCCGATGAAACATTCGATTACCTTCGTCGTGTAAATTAGTACATCGTATTTTTATCATTACACAGAATACATCGTATTTTAAATCCAAAACATTTTAAAGATAGATAAAAGGAAAGTCTTGATAGATAGTTTATTTTCGCAGATGTATAACACAGTAAAGAATGATATTTTGTTATATACGGATTTTATATGATTATAACGTTATTTTAGAAGAATCACATGATCACTATTTCACAACTCCTTTCAAAGCGATGTAACGGAACGGCGAACGATGGGTTTCTATTTGCTCAGAGTACAGTTTGCTAACCCATGCGGTTACGGATCCATTGTTCATCTTCTGAAGGTCACGTAAAAATTTGCGTACCCCGTTCATATATGTATTGTAAGTATTGTATTATATATTGTGATGCCTAACAGTAACTTAAAATACAAATTTAGCAATTTAAAATCTACACGAAAAGGATAGTTTTGTTTTATTAAAAAATTTAGCTAGATACAGATCTAATTCATATCAGAAAATAATTTTGTTTGGATTGAACTATCAAAATAATTGTATCGAACGCTTAAATATCGATAAGAATGCTATGAAAAGTTTTACATTCTAGCAACCAATTTATCCTACATAATTATTTTGATAGCCCAAACAAAATTATTTTCAGATCTGTATCTAGCTAAATTTTTAGCAAAACTTCAACAAAACTTCTTTGTATGTAATTCTCTGATACAAATTGCATGTGATCCGTTGTCGTGTCACATTTTTCTTAATTAAATATTTTCTCTCCCTGAAAATTTGCTTGTACAATATGCTCAAGCAAATTTTCAGGGAGAGAAAATATTTAATTAGCATCGTTCCATGCTTCAAATTAGAGACTACGGTATGCGAGACGCTAAATATTGACAATGTGTTTTACATCAACAATCCCGTGAAAATATCCGGCATACGAAATAGACACGCGTCATTAATATCATTGAACAAATCGCACGATACCGACTAACTAGCTCGCCGCCCACTTGAAAATCCCCTGCCAGTGTACTAACTCACGGGAGAATTGTGAACATTTAGGTTTTAATAGATTTCTCTGTTCGTCCGATGTCATTCGCCGAGTCACCTGGTATCGAATAAATCCGCGTATACATATGCGAAATAAATTCTACTGGTTGTGCAAACTATCGATGGCGGACCACCTTGCTACCGATTTGTGCGAATTCATTGAGATAAACTAAATGTTTTGCGAGTATCATTGATTTTGAAGCAAAAATAAGATATGATTAATTTCATGTCATTTTAGTATAACGTGATCTTTTCCTGCAATTAGAGCGTGATGAATTAAAATAATTAATCATTAAAGTAATTACTTTTTACTTCATAGTACCTTTTGTAATTAATTATTTTTTTAATCGATGTACAAGAGTATATATTATGCAAAGCTATAAAAGCTATCCTTTCAATTTGCTTCGTTAAAATTTTTTATAGCTCTGTTATATCATATTTCATGAAATATTCATTGAATTTATTCATAAATCGGCACACATTTAATACACATGCGATTCGAAATCGTGTATCAGATGGATTTTACTTAATACGCAGCTCACATTTTGCAAATTGTCCGGGAGCACGCATTTTCACGATTAAATGCGAAAATCTGAGTGCACGTGCGGTGCGTAAGCACGAGGTTATCAAGTCTATTCAATTTTCAACCGATTTCTATTTATCCCAGACTAACAGCGCAGCTAGTTGAACAATCCATGAAGTCCCTCATTGTCCTGGTTACTCTTTTCATCTCGATAAACACGGCGCACGAGCGTCTAGTCGCCATAAATCGCAGCAGATGAGCGCTCGGATTCTCCGGTGTCGCCTCGTCGACGTCGGCTCGCTGCAGGAGAGAAAATCGCCTTTTGTCCCTCGGGACGTTAATAATTACTCATGCAAACGAGTCGGTCGGTTCACGAGCACGACTGTTGCAAACGTTGCGAAAGCAGCGGTACCGCAAAGAGATGGTCTGCCGCGAGCGCGAAACGCTCGAAGAAGCTACCAATCCAGCATGGCGATGGGACGTGATTGGCTTTCGCGATTATTGAGCGTAACAGGGACGCTAATAAGCGTCGCATTAATTAATCAGCTAACGCTAACATCCCTTTATGACTCGTTAATAGCCTGTCGGTATAGCTCGCTGATCGTTTACATGTTTTAAGATTCCCCATCCATTGGTACACCATACCAAATTATCGTGTCAGAAACGAAAAGTTATGCGTAATTTTATATAGTAAAGTAACGATGGTGATTTACTAATATGGTCTACTTTCCTTTCTTCTGTATTCATGTAAATATTTGAAGATGCTTCATATCAATTAACGTTCAAAATGTTTTCTATTTTGAATCTGGCCACTAATTTTCAATGTTGGATTCAGCAAAAAGTTAGAAAAAAATCGCAACGCTTAGGTAAGCCATGTTGTGTATAATTATCTTAAAAATGAATCAAAAATAAGTTTTCTTGCTTTTGATTCTAAATGACGAAATTATCGAACAGCTGGCACCATAATTGCAGAGTCAAAAGCTTTAATGCGCGTTATGTTACGACGAACCTTTCGGCGTGATCTGATAATTTAAAAACTCTAAAAGGAAGTTGTTACTTTTTTCTGTGACATCCTATTGCTGAGCACATATGCGCATATACATTTTTTTCCCGCCTCTCATTCTTTTTTATCTTATATCTACTAATTAAAATAAACAGGTTGCCGACAGCAGGGCTCTCACGCGACTTACCGTGAACGGTCGATTAAGGGATCGCGATCCTATCTCTTACAACAACGTGGAGTCCGCTGTCTCGAAGATCTCGTAAACTTGTTTCGGCGACACGGTACGGATTAAGCGAACGACGAGTCGAGAGAACGCAGGGCCAAGGACACGTGCCGAGTGAAAAAAAGAACGAGCGAATCCTTTTTTATTTCTCGAGGCGCGCACACGGGACATTCGGGCAGCGAGTAATCGCGAAGCGTAATTACTCGATTCGGTCATTATAAAGCGATGCGCTTTATTGCCGGGGACGCAGCTGTGAGGATCGCGTTTCCTCATCAGCGATCGTCGCGAAAAATGTTTCTTTCGCATTTCATATGAACGACTCATGAATTACGTCGCGACGGGATGATTCTTTCTTCGAGCTCGGTCGAGACACAGCATGCAGGATCGAGGCGAGAAATCGAATGTTAATAATAACACACACACACACACACGCGCGCGCGCGCGCGCGCACACACACACAAAAACGCATGACGCGCGCGCCATACATTTTGCAATCGATCCTCTCTGTCGCTCGCAAGTATCTTCGGACCCAGGATTTTTCGATTTCTTTCTTCTCACGTTCTTAGAATGTTTTTCTGTTACTTATCTTTTCGACGGCAATTATGGAAGATTTTTGTCGCATTAAGCGAACAGTTGCCTCGGGTTTTACGTATAAATTGCGCAACGAGCTGCACGGCGAATGACAGTTGGAATAAAATAAGAGAATAATAACGATACGCACAGATTTTATTGTTCTTCATGGTCAAAGGTCCGATGCGCGGTGTAAACTTGTTCTCCGATCGCGACCTGCGTGGGAAAACGAGTCGGGAGCATTGAAAATTTTGTGCAATTCTCGTAAGGGACGTACTCCCATTCGGTAATATGACAAATATACGGGAAACGAATGTCCTCCTTAACTTGTATATTTCTTGCTTATTTAACGTCGCGAAACAGTCGTGCGATACAATCATGCGTAATGATGGAACAGAGTTTATTTCCGCCATCGTAATGCGAGTGCGGTTTAAGTAACGTCGCGTGCTCGATGTAAGCGAATTATTTTCTATTACCTTCGTGGCCAGATATGAAAACTGCGCGGAAGTAGTAATGGGGAACGATATGACCGAGCATATCGATTGCGTTTTCGTCAATGGAAATAAAAATACCGTCGTGCTTTGCTTTATATTGACGTTGAAATAGACGTGTATTGCCGGAGCAATCACCGCCGTGACGGTTCTTCGCGCGACGTCGTAGAGTAGACGGGTCCCGTCTGGATTACGTCCGATACGTCCGTCAATGCCGGACCAATTAACCTTCCTTTTTTCCTCCGCTCACGATATATCCGATCGAGGGAGATTGAGGACGGTTTTCGCCTGCTGCTAGGCACCAAAAAGAGGTGGAATTACGCTGCCCGAGTTTCCCCTGGATATTAGGCGCCGGATTAACTGTCGAAGCCAACAAACCACTCGACCTTTTCTCTTTCATTCTCGCCGTCTTGCCGTTGCTCACGAAATTGCTAAATCTTTCGTTCCTGCGTGTAATAAACGTTTGCTACGTAGAAGTTTTTCCACGTAAATTTTTTTTTTTAATAAATTGGTACTCTCGGTGTAGATAATAATATGCCGCTACGCTGTGTTTACATTTAAATAATTTTGCATTCTTTTAAGAAGAGTATAAAAAGATTACATGCGGAATATTTTAGAATAACTTGGAATTGTAGCTTGATATAACTTAGACAAGGATTTTTATTAATTTCTGAATTTCTGATATAAATGTCGCAAATTATTTTTTTCAAATGTCCGAAATTATCAATATTTATTTAAATCTCGATATCATACATAAAATGAAATCTTTTTGTAACTTTTATATCTCTATATTCACACAGGATTAAAATATCGAGATTTCAATGACATGCGCGGCAGCAAAGTTTTGAACTTTTTCTCCGACATGAATAGCAGATGATATCCGTTTTCTTTTATCAGAGCAAATCGGTCATACGTTCCAGAAATACATAGAATATATTTTCCTAAAAGGCATTTCAATAAACCATACAATACAAAAGTAGTAAATCTTTTCGTGTTGTAGAATATTCACATCAGTTTTTCGAATTTTTTTGATGTTTTAACATAATATACATACCGCATTCTGATTTCAAAAGTGACACAACTCAAAAAAGTAAGTTTTCTAGAAAAGGGGAAAAACTCTTTTTCAACTTGACAGAAAATAATTGATTAATCAAATAATAAAAGAATATATTCGGCTAAAAGAGTATATTTTTAGAAACATGATCACAATGCCATTTTTGTCATTTCACAATTTTTAAAAATCACTCTTTTTGAGTTGTGACGTTTTCGGTACGTTGATGGTAATATAATATCACCAACAGTTTATATTTATCTTATTAGCTAAAATGACTAAATTCAAAATAAAACAATTTCTTCTTTAAACTTCGATCAACAAAACTGTTTTAACTTTAAATATTCTTTCTGTAGAAAACTCCTCTTTTTATTTATAAAAACGACAAAATGGGTTACTCTGCATATTGTGATCTTTTTGGAAGTCTTAAGAATGACACGAGTCGGCTATGATAGATTATAAAGTTAAGTTAGTTTACTTTTGATGATAATAGGATAATGTTTACCTAAATGATAATAACTCATGATAATAACTCAAAAATCATATTTTTTGAGTTGAATCATTTTTGAAGTGGTACAATACACGCAATAGAATAATGATTTCAGAGCATATCGCAATATAATATAATAATATAATATTTGCTAAATCACTTTGTTTGAAATATAATTCTTTTATTCTTTTTATGAATTATTTATGCATTATTTTAGAAATACATAAATATTATTTTATAAATAAATTAAAATTTTTCAAAGTTAAAAAATTATGAACTTTTACAACTTTTATAAATATCTTTTTATAAATTAAATACAATATTTTATATCTTAAAAGTTTTTCTATTACAAAATACTTATAAAAATAGTAACGTAAAAGTATTTATATTTTATATCTCAAATGTTTTTATATTATATTTTTTAAATCAGTGCTTATAAAACATTATTAGAACATTTAAAACATTAATCTAAAGTATTAGAAGCGAGATAACCATAATATGGAACAAATTCATTTTACTTCAGATTTCACACAAGCGATACAGTTATATTATACTATTCAGCTAGAAATACCAGCTGTGTCCATCTAATCAAATCACTGAATGAATAGGACAGCTGACATTTTTCTTAGATGTTCTGAGTCGCGGATAAATAGCCCTGTAACGTTTCTGATGTCGGCATAATTCTATCAGCAATCTGTTGTGACAGTTGAACGATCGCATAATAAGGTTTATCAAGCAAGTTGGACATTAGCGTGTATCTCGATTGCATTAGCCAAGTTGACGAAGGAAGAAAAAGAGAAATCGAATTATTCATTACGTCTGGTCTTCTTCGGCTTTCATTTGCATACGATTTGAGCACATATGTTTAAAATAGAATAATATCTCTTATATAGAGGATCTTCTTTACACGATTTTACAATATTTTAAATTTATCTATCTCAGAGATTAAAACTGAAAATGTTTATGTAAAATATAGGGTGATCGCGAAGCTATGATGCTTGTTTTGATAATGTACAAACGCACTAGTGTATATGCAAGGCCGCTGTGTTGTTATTCGTATGATGACGATCGAGGAAGGTCGTGAGACGCTCCGTATATGTGTTATCTCGTTGTTATTCTGCGAAACGCTGTCACGGCAAGTGTCGGGAGAGAATGCGATCATTCCCTAGAAGCTACTAATCCTCAACGCGCGTGATTGATTAATTCACACGATTCCTCAGCATATCAACGCGACAGCTACTTATCGCAACAAATATAACGTATGATTTATTCAATTTAAGAGAATCAAAATTAAAATCGTGATAATGAAGAATAATAAATTATTATTTTATAATATTTGCTGGCGATTTTTGGAAGATGGAATCCAGAATCGAATATATCTCACGCCACGCTTGAAATTAATCCTCCGGCAATGTGGGCTCTTTAAGAACCTCATTTAGATTGTGAATTTTCTTACTTTAAATCTGTAAAAAATGAGTAAAATACAATCCAATTTCTATTATGGTAAAAATTCGTTGTCAAAGCTTTCACAAGTAATAGAATTTTTTCAAATTTTTATACTGTTCAGAACAATAAAAAATCTTCTCTAAATCTCACAGACTCAGGTTGCTGACGGAAGATGTAAAATTACATATTGCTGATGGATTAAATGTAATTTGTGTGTGCGCGCGCGCGCGCGCGCGCGCGCGCGCGTGTGTGTGTGTGTGTGTGTGTGTGTGTGTGTGTTCATCTTTATGATTTAAAAACGCGGAGTAAAATATAAAACGAAATTAATCGTCGGATCGATTTAAAATATTTTTATAATAACTATAAATTAATGACTATAAATAACGAAGAGCCATGATATATCGATAATTTATCGAATACTGAATTAATTAGAAATGAAAAATAGAATATTTGATACTATTCTAATATTTTATAGCGCGTTGTAATATTTCATAGTGTCGAAGTTCTGCTGGCACATGACACTCATTTTTGCGATGCGCGGTGTACTATGTAAACACAATCACTTTGTTATCATTCGCATGATGAGACTCGAGTAGACAAGCAGCGACGCAAGCCGTTTTTTCGCGTTACCCTTCGAAACACGATCGTGACAAGTTCCAGAAAATGCCAAACGCGATTATTTCCAGTTACTAGATGGATTCATTAGCTATAGCAACCTATCACTAATAATGTGTGTATCGAAGGATGCACGCGTAATGCGTGTGTGATAAGTACTATGTTTTGCGCGTGTGAGAGGATGGAAGCTGCACGTATACTTTCTCGTTCCGCGCTTACAACGCAATAAAACGCGTCGTATATGATATGTTGAGAGTGCCGCAAAGTATCATGCGATTATCGTATTTTGATTATTAGAGCACACATGCAATCGTTAATTAATTGCGTTGTTGTGTGATCGCAAGCAAAGATCTGAGAAAAAGAAGAGGCATCGGGTAACGATGAAGCAACGAGATAAGTAATCTATAAGTTTGTTTATTAATTATGAAATAAATCATGTATAATCATTTTATGCAAGCAACAATTATTCTTTGTAATACTAATTATTTTGACTGTTATATTTATTTGGATATATTTGTATATTCGCAGATTGACAGATTCTACTGTTGCGCATCGTATCAAAAGAAACGATAAACTTTATTTTTTAATTAAGTAGCGGATCTATGAAAATTTTACGAGATTTTACAAAAGGTGCATATAAATATATACGAATTAATAGCACAATAATAATATATCAATGAATATATATCTCATTCATTGGATTCGTTGCCTTAAAATAGATGGGTTAGAAAAGATTAGATTAATCTTTACAAAATTGCACTATTATTAATTTACTCTTACAACGACAATTTTATTTTAATCTTTCATAACCATATTCGTTGATAAATTGACGTATTAGTAATAAGCACAATGTGTATTTGCAAAATCAACTGAGTAATAAAAGTCAATATTATCTGAGCTGCGAAAATTACAGATTTTCAAACGGATGATAAATTGATATATAAAACGCAGTTACGGACTTGAACGTGCGAATTCTACGTGATATGTCAATAACCAATCAATATCGTTTACATTCGAAAACTGACTACGATTTTGTCGTATTAGACGATTATAATTTTTTTCGACTCTAATCTCTAAAATAAATGCCACTGAAGTATGTTGATCGAGACACCTATGCGCATATTATTCTTCAATAGGCATTCGTCTCCTCGCAAATAGAAACACATAGCATTTTTATGCAAATACCGTTTCTCCCGACGACTCTTTAGAGCCAGTCCGACCGGTCGAAGTTCGAAATACGTATATATATATGCGCGTTTTGTTTTACGAGTCTTTCGTAATATGCGCTGTTAATATTTGTCGTGTTAGCGCTCGGTATTAAAGTGGCCATGGTTGACCGACCAGTTTATAGTCGGTATTTAAATATTCGCGCGTCGTTGTGTCATGTACACACGCGGAAAGATGTCATTACCCCTCGGCGTTTCAAATCGACATATTTCAGCGCCTCGTTAAGAATCAATGATCGTTTGTAAGTAAATTTTTATAAGAAAGCTCAATATAATGCATAACACACATTTTCGCACTTAATTATCATAATGTATGCTTAATATATACGAATGGAAACAATTATAATTTATACGGTACTAACGACTTTTGCATTGGATTCTTAAGCGACGTTATTTGGACATGTATCTATTTTCAGATACATAATCTTGTATAACAATAAAGAGTTGCAATTAACTTTTTAAAACTATCTTATATTCAATAATTACCAAGCGGAAAAGTAGCATCAAAAATTTTTTTCTTTGGAAAAGAATATACTTTATAATCAAATAAACTGGTTCTTCATGCTAATATATCTTACAAATTAGTAAATATATATATACTGATAAATTAATAACAAAATCACATAACAAATAAATCTTATAACGATCGTAGCGTTACTCTTTATTTTCTTAATCGAATATGCGATTCCGATAAAATGTCGTTCGGCTTCCATTACGGCGAAACGATTCGCGTAACAAGTTCCATCGTCAAACGGGCGTAAATGGGCGTAGCGCGCGCGATGGAGAGACGTTTTTAGCATTCACGTGCACAGAGAAGTCGAAAACCCATTACCGCCCTGCATGAAATGAGCTACGGCTACTTAGAGGCGCCTCCAACAGGGAATTCGTGCTGCAGATACGAAACTGGATTTGGCCACTTCCCTCGCACTCGAATCTCCGTTGAATCTCTCTTCTCCTTTCTTCCTCTTCTTTTCTCCTTCGTATTTCGCACTTAAGTAGTTTTGTCTACGTTCTGCTTATCGTCGAAATCCACGTCTCGAGCGCGGGGAGGCAGAGAGAGAAAGAAAGAAAGAGAATCCTCGCGCTCGACCGCGCGGTAAACTGCGGAATAAATTCCTGAAAAGACGAATACGCCTGCCAGGAAGGAGCGAAACGAGTGTCACTCTCGCGAACCGGCTTTCCTACGTGGAACGATAAATCCTGGTCCCGCGTACATTGTTGAACATGTTCCTGATTTCATTCCAGTTTCGGGCCACGAACGTGCGCTCCGTAGGTAGAGCACGGCGAGAAAATAAATTAAAGACGCGCCTTTTAAAACGGCTGGTCCGGCTGTTTCCCTTTGAATATGCAAATATATGTTGATTCGAGAAATTTTTAGGCACATGACATAATGATGATGACGACGGCGGGAGATAGCCCAGCCGTGGCGATAGAATATTAAGGGACCCGTCTGAGAGAAACCCTATAATTTTATGAGAACGCCAAGGTTTTAAAGATGCTCATTCTCACGAAAGGATCGATTTAACTGCCGGACGGTAGTGATTATGTCCAATTTCGTCGGAGGCTGATTCCAAACTAATGCAGAGCGGCCGTGTATCCGTCGATGATGCCACGATTTTTGTGTTAAATTAAATTACAGCCATTTCGCGCGTCTCCTTCGGTATCTCTCGGATATTTAGAATTATCACTCGGGAAGAACGATAATTTTCGGAGCGTCCTTCCGCTTAATGTATTCAACTTCAACTCGGAAGTGTTACCTTGTTGCGATAAGGGTATAGACATGTAATACGGGCCGGTTGGATAATTCGAGAAGTAAATCAACTGAAGGCACGATATTTACACTCAGTTAAGACGTACGTGAGCGCGATCGCCATAAATCGCACTCGTCGACTACAAGGGTATCACACGAACGTTAATTATCATGTGAAACGATTGAATTGACATGAAAAACTAGCTGTCTTTTTAACATCTGAAGACGGGGAATAATAGATTACGCCGATATAATTAACATACTTGTACATAATACATTTAGAAAGTTCATTCTGTAAATAAAAAAATCAAATATATAGTAAAATTCTATATATTTTTATTGGGATCTTTTACGCTGCAAGTACAATTGTAATATTATAAAATGAAGTCGGGAATGATGAGATGAGATTGCACAAGAATTTCTAAAATGTCAGTGACTCAAAATAGTTAAAACGTAGGCTTGAATTTTTTTTAGATAATAACTGTTTAATTAATATATTTATCTACCTTATGTATATTTATCTACAGATAATCCTTTTACCACCGTGATTTTATAAATTACTATGCAAAACACTAAGATTAAATCACTAAATAGATAAAACGCGCTATTACAGAGCCATGCGAGACGAGCTAATAGAATTGGTTATTAAATTACACGTAAATAAATTTCAATTATGTTCCGAGTGCGTATATATTCGCTCAACCGACGTAACGCAATTACTCTGTATTAAAAATTCGCGACTGTCGTTAAATAAATATCACGGAAAATGGAAATGACCACGCGGCGTTCTGCTAAATCAGAGCATTCTTCTTCATTATCGAGTAAGCTCGCTGTTTTTTTAATGAGCACGATGCAGCGCACGGAAAGTTAAATGATGCGCGTGACAATTAAAAATTTTGTGCGCATCAACTCTCGTTGATCGAGAGAGTGTGACAATAATTTTCAGACTATATTTAGCAATAGTATAGCAATATAAACTTAAATATAAATATAAATGTATCGAATATCAATTTTTCCACTCACCTTTAAGCGGCACCGTCACTTTACAAACGGGGCACATCGCGCGAGAATTCCTAATACCTACGTGGCTGCCCTCTGCTCTTTCGTGAGGTTTATGCATATTCGGAAAGTGCACTCTGCATATAAATGCGCTCTCGGGCTATCTGAAAGACGACCGTTCAGGGACGATGAGAGGGGAATATCACGTCCATCGAAACATTTTTCGCGGTAGCTCGCTCCCTTCGCGTTCACATTTATATATTTATATACCCGGTGCTTCGTATTTATATGTAGACATTTTTCGTCCCGACGAAACGCTCCCGAGGATTATAAAGCTCGCAAAATATTTTCGGGCCACGACCATCATAACTCAAGCGCTGCTCGTTTTGCTCCTTTCTCACCCCGTCGCTTCGCACGGATGAGAGAACCACCGGAGTTTCGCCGATGCCGGGGAGGAAAACAGAGCGAGGTTCGTACTCACGAAATACGAGTGCGTATTTGTCTCGCGCTGTGCGCGAGTGCTGATAAACGTATCTATTAGCTGCCATGAGCTGCATTGTTATGTGGCAGTCGATCGTGCAATGAGTAAAAAAAAAAGAATCATGTTGAAATGCGTCTGCATGCAGTTGGCACAGAATGAATGAAAATTGTTTCGTACTTTCAAGCGATTTGTATTCATCTCCATTTGAGCAGTCGAAAAATCGTAAATGATATTTCAGAATTATGTGTGAAATTGCGAAAGTGTTCATTTTATTATTTTTTACTTCAACAACCTACATTTTGTCTTTGCATCGAATTGTTTCTCTAAACACATTTTACGCACCGTCCGGAGATTTACCAATATATTTTATGAGCAGTATCAGGAAATTTATTGCCTACTTTATTAGTAAGGCAATAGCGTGACACAATAGGAATCAGTCGGAAGTCCCGGGGGTAAATGCAGTTAAACGAATCTGTAATGTTACAGCGCAATCGGACAGTGCCGCAGCAAATGGCGTTTGCGGTATAACGAATATAATCAGACACCGTGTACAATGTATCTCGTAACGGGGATTAAAGTAAGCGCCTCGAACCTGATTCGGTTAAATATGCGACAAGGTAATTTTAATCCGCCACGCTCACGCAAATTTAATGGCACGGTGCGTGAACAATACCGCGTTTCGCGGTGTGATTAATTAGATGAAATTACAGGCTTCGTCATTGATAATATCTCGAAGATAATGATCGAACGTCGACCAATGGGTCGAACCGACATGGCGCGACGTGGCGCGGTTCCTCCAAGTGGCTGAATGAAGAAGACAGGAATAATTCTCCTTTTGCCTCACACACCCCTTCCTCCTCGTGAACGTCATAAAAAGCCACTGTACGTGAAACTATTTCTGCCGGTGACAACTAAGTATCCGTTCCGCGCGCGAAGATATACTATCTCTTCAACTCTCGCCGGTCCCTCGCTCGATCGCCATGGCAAAAAGCCGAAGGCGTACTTCCGCTATAAATAGTAATTCAAAAAGTACATACGCGTTATTTACTTGTTGCACCATTCTATCCTGAGATATGATAATTGGTCGGACTTGAGGGCGCATCGGCGGCTCTCGCCGCGAAATTTGTGTCTCCGTCGGGGGTTTTCGAACACGGATGCGAAAAGTCACAGCGACACGACGACATAACACAATGACGCAACGCGGCGTCCGTGAAGGAAATGAAAGTTTATGGCATTTCTTATTGCGAGTTACCCGTCTCCGGATTTTCTGCCTCGCCGCGCGGCCGAGACGTATTTCGCGCTAGTGTTTGCGTTTCATTGACAGTAATAGACTACGCCGAGACAGAAGGAGAAAGAGAGAGAGAGAGAAAAAGACAACTTGGCCAGTTACCCGAATTGTAAATTACGCAACATTATATTTTCCGGCTTATGATGGGCGTTACCAGAAGTCAAAATACATCGTTGGGATTTATCATTACGAACGCCGCGAGATAATATCGCCCGGCATATCTTTTACATTCACTTCGGCATTCATATATTCCCGTCGTAAATGATAATGGCATCCTTCACCGCTACAACGCTCAGTGCCTATCTCAGTTATTTTCACCCTTCTTAAATTAGAAAATTATTTTATCGTTTCCTAAACAGCTATGTGAGGAAGCACGTCTAAAATTGCTTTTCTTCTTGAAATTTATTTGATAAAAGTAATACCGAGCTTACCGAGGTGCAAGATTACGATATTAGATTCTTCGGAATTTCTCTTCCTCCTTCTCGAATCGAATCAGCTTGCGACCTGATGGAATCAGTTAGGCTTATACGCCATAAAAATTCTTCGAGCATGACTTTTCCTCGAAAGTCATAAGGTGCAGCAGTGGCGTAACACGGTAATCTCGAACCGTGAAGGTATAAATGTTTTCGCCTAATTAAAAGAAATATCCGTCTGTGTTGGCTTACAGGAATGTAATTGATTGCGCGCTATTGCATACCGTGACGCTAATCGTACGCGGTGTAACGTATCGCGCGTATCGTTAAATGGATAGCACGTTGATTAACAAAACAAATGTTGCAATTAATGGCTAATATTATGCGAGAGTTACTCATTGCCGTTACTCGTTAAGTGCCGTACAGACGGGGCAATTAATCGCGCTGTTCCTCAGCCGCCGCGCCGTCCAGACGCACGGCGCAATTTATCGCTCCGATTCCAGCGCGGATGATGTGCTAAAAACAAATGAATGTTAGCATTGTAGTGAAGTGAGGACTTCTTCGTACGTGTATGATATGTACTTGAAAATCTGATGCGCCTTTGACGTTACTCGCAAACGCGACGTTCAAGTGTATGTAAATTTTACGACGTATCTTCTAGTTGTTAGACAGCTCCTTCGAATATATTATGATCATTAATCACATTTCAGCCAAAGAAAAATGTTTATTAATAATTAAAAAGCTTTCAATTAAGGATATTCCTTGTTTTTAACTGATTGTTCAAGTAAAATTTTTGTGACAATAGCATTCTATCTTCAAAATTTTAACACAATTGATATCAGTTTTGGCTTTTTTACAAAGAGATTTAAAGTTTTTGCTATGTTCCGAAAAATTCCAAAAAACTTGATACTCAACAATTCCGTATACTTTATCTAATTTATTTCGACAATAATTATATAAGAAAGAAGAAAGATTTATAAGGCTAGTTTTTAGGCTTCTCAATTTTATTCTAAAGTATCAGAAACATTTTATTATTGTAAAAACTAATAAAATCAGATAATTTTTGTCAAACGGATATATTTTGATACCTATTTATCATGTAATTAAACTATTAAATCGGTGCAAAAGTTTTTGCCAATTTTTTGCAATTTTTTTATTACAATAAAAAAAATTGATACAATATAAATTAAATCGAAGTATTTTCTGTTTCCCACCTTTCCGCAATTCGTCCTCTTCCACAGCTGGAGAGCGATCAAAGCGTTTTTTGTCACTGATATCGAAATCACTGTTTACCAATGTTATATCAATTCTAATTGCTATAACATTTTCACCATACGTCTCACAAATAATTCTATGTGCGCAGAACTTTCCTTTTGAAAACAAAACAAAAGATAGTGACGAATATATCCTTTATCTGGCTCCATTTTTAATCGTACTAAATATAAAGTTATGTCAACATCTATGGCTTGTCATGCATTAATGCAGAAACGCCACCTTACAAAAATTATAATGTTTCTGCTTATAAAATTATACTAACGCGTAAATGTGTACAGACATCTATTTATTGGCAAGAATTTTTGTACCGATTTAATAATTAATCCTAATTCTATCATCACAGATCTAATAATTAATTCTAATTCGATCATATCACCTACATATTATCTTCTTACTTTTTATACGCGTACATATGCGCGCGCGCGTGTGTGTGTGTCCGCAAATTCCTTACATTACAATTAGTTACATAAATGATTATTTCTAATCATAATATAAGTTGCCGGCAACTTGTTATCCAAAAAGTTGTATATCGCGAAGGCATCAACTCGCCAACAAATGTGGACTTAGTTACTACAATTCTGATAACAACACATATTTGCGAGCAACATGCCAACGCAATACAGACAAAGGAAGAAAAAAGCGGCCAAGGACGAGCTATGTTAGAAGTCAAATTTTATTATAATATTTAAGAGTCAAAATTGTTTATTAAAATACGTTTCGACTATACATAGTCTTCTTCAGTTTTTTAAAAA